>JABEVN020002094.1:0-22571 GCA_013146195.2 Codonopsis lanceolata
ACCTTTGACTTTTTTGTTGAATATGAGCTATTTGTTTGATATGTTCGAGTGTGCTCTAAAGCTAGCAGTCGCCGTTCATCTAATAAAGCTAACTCCTCGTAACACTGTTTGACTCAGTCAATTTCAGATACATCTGATTCCATCATAATCCTTAATGATGGGACTTCTATTTCAATAGGCAGTACTGCCTCCATGCCATAAGCTATAGAATAAGGGGTAGCCCAGTAGGTGTGCGGATCGAAGTGCGATAGCCCAGAGTGCTAGTGGTAGCTTTTTTTGGCCGATCTCTTCTGTTTCGGCCACTTTTCGATAATATTTTCTAATATTTTATTGGTACGCTTCACATCACCGTTTTCATGGCGATGCGGGGAAGACTTGTGTTTCTGGATTCTGAATTCATCGAGCAATCGGTTCACGTCCCCTTCAAAGTGCGTACCGTTATCAGAAATTATTTCGAAGGGTACCCCGTATCTGTATATGATATTGGTTCTGATGAATTCGGACACCTTTCTGGCGTTCATCACTTTGTAGGAAGAGGCTTCTACCCACTTTGTGAAATAATCGACAGCTACCGGGACATACTCATGGCCATTGGATCCTTTTGGGTGAATTTGACCTGTGACGTCAATTCCCCATGTTGAGAAGGGCCAAGGAGATGTGGAATTGTATAGTGTATACGGGGGCGTCTTTGCAATTTGCAGCGACATTTGTCCTGATGGCGTACCAGCTGGATCTGATTTGTTAAGCGTACTCCAATAGTACTCCTGTCTCATTATTTTCTTTGATAGCATGTGCCCATTCATATGTGGCCCACAAGTATCACTGTACAGCTGGTCCATGACTTGCTCGGCATTAGCCTGATTGATGCATAGCAGGATTAGGCCTTGGTAGTGCCTTTTATATAGACCTCAGAGTAGATTACAGTTGCGATGCCGCCGTGGGAGATTTTCCTTCTTTTGTCTAAGTTGGGTGGATAGACCCCTTTCTGAAGCAGATTTATAATATCTAGGTACTAAGGTTCGTCATCCTTTTCAGGAACGTCATCGATTCTGAAGCAATAGGTAGGAGTGGTCTTTTTCCCGATTTAAATGGTTGGATATTGATTTCTATGGGAATTTTGACCAATGAGGCTAAAGTGGCTAAAGCATCAGCGAATTGATTTCTATCTCGCGGTAGATAATGGAACGAGATATTATCAAATTAAACACTAAAACTTGTCAATCGGCATGATATAGGCTGTAGGCGGGGATCTGGGTTTTCCATTTTCCGTCGACTGGTTTATGATCAAGGAGTCATAGAAGACTTCAAGTCTTTGACTCCTTTTAGGAGGCCTTACAGGCCAGCAATGCAAGCTTCATACTCAGCGGTGTTGTTTGAGCATTCAAATTCCAGTCTTATGACCAAAGGAGTGTGGGAATCTGCTGGATCAATTAGCAGGATTCCTATGCCAAAACCTCTCTTGTTGGCAGCCCCATCGAAGAACATCTGCCATTTGGTGTCATGATCAGTAATTTCCAAGACACCTTCGTTTGGGAAACTTGGCTCCGATACATCTTCTGATTCTAGTGGTAGATCAACTAAATGGTCTGTGATCACGCTGCCTTTGATGGATTTAAGCGTGACATAGGTGATGTCAAATTCGTTGAGGAGAAATGACCATTTAGCCAATCTGTTGGAGAGTGATGACTTTCCAAAGGTGTATTTTATGGGGTCCATTCTGGAGATGAGTCTGATGGACCGGGCTTGCAGATAGGTTTTGAGCCTTTGTGTTGCCCAAACTAGGCCAGTGCAGCTTTTCTCTAAAGCCGAGTAGTTCAGCTCACTTCCTTGTAATTTTCTACTTACAAAGTAGATGGCATTTTAATTATAGGAATCTTTTTTTTCTTGTGCGAGCATAGCCCCTACTTCTGTGTCTGTGACGGTTAGGTATAGGAGGAGGGGTTTATAAGTATGGGGAGGAGCTAGCACAGGTGGGCTGACAAGGTATTTTTTGACTTTTTTAAAGGCTAGCTGACATTCTTTGTCCCAGACTCAGTCAGTGTCCTTCTTCATGAGTTTGAATAGTGGCTCACATATGAAGGTTAATTGTTTGATAAAGTGACTGATATATTGCAATCGACTCAGGAACCCTTTGACTTCCGTTGGGTTTTTGACTGCGACATGTCTATGCTGGCTTTTATTTTGGCTGGCTCTATTTCGATGCCCTGCTCGGTTACCAGGAACCCTAGGACTTTGGCCTTAGTGACTCAGAATGTGCATTTGGTCGGGTTGAGCTTCATTTGGTGCTTCCTTCCTTAACCTTTCAAAGAATTTTCGAAGGTCTTTGACATGGGCACCATCTGTATCGTCGGAATGCACAATATATCGTCCATGTACACCTTGACTTGTTTATGTATCATATCATGGAAGAGGGTAGTGGCGGCCCTACGGTAGCCCGGCGTTTTCGATCCAAATGGCATGGCCGGTATATAGCGATGGGTTCCCGGGGGTGAATAATGAAGTTTTTTCTTGGTCGTCTACTGCCATTTTGATTTGGTTGTAGCCCAGCATGCCATCTATAAAGGATCTTATCTTGTGAGAGGCCATAGCGTCTACCACAATATCGATGTTGGGTAGAGGGACGTCATCTTTGGGCGATGCCTTATTGATGTCGCGAAAGTCCACGCAGATCCGAACCTTTCCATTGGGTTTCGGAACAGTCACTATATTTGACAACTAAATTGGGTATTCAACTACCCGGATGAACTTGGCGTGTAGCTGTTTCATGATCTCTTCTTTTACTTTCAATGACCATTCTGGCTTGATTCGACGGAGTTTTTGCTTGACTGGTTTAGCATCAGGGTATGTCGTGATTCGGTGCTCTATTATGGCTGGATCCAGCCCAAGCATGTCTTCGTAGGACCATGCGAAGATGTCTACAAATTCTCTGAGTAGACAGATCAATGCTGCCCTTTTTGACCCTTGCAGGTAGCTGCCAATTTTGACCTCTTTGATTTCTTTTTTCGGCCCAGTTAATATGAGACAAGTCTTCTTCACGTCTTTGCCGTCGATGCTTTTCTTGGTGTACTTGGTACGACTTGAAAGTAAGTAACCTTTATCGTTTGGGTCCATTTTGTTAAATGACTCATTATTAATGTTAATTAATTTGTCTTTTAACATAGGTGCAACTAAGGAATACGCGAAGACATCAAGACTTTCATTATTAATAGCAGACTGTACGGGGTTAGTTACATTATTGAGGCCCTAGGGTTTGAGGTCCTCAATTTTAGGGAGCGGATTAGTAGATGACCAATCTATGAGGCTAAAGGAAGGAGGGGGAATAGTATATCCGAAACGGTCCACCAAATCTACGGTCGTTAAGAGCGGGCCGGTTGTGGTATACCAATTCTGTAGAGGGTTATCAACAATAGACTCGAATTTGGCTGGGTGTTTTTCATAACTAATTCCTCCGTCAATCATTCCCAGGAAGCTATCTCCTATGAAGTCATCACCTAATAGGTCCAGGGCATAGTCATCTTGATCTATAGTCCAGGTAGTTTCGACTGTGACAGTTTTATATGCGGGGAGCTCTGGGGCTCACGAGGGGCTCGGGGTAACTGTTCCATTTCATTAGTGGCGAGACTGACGTCTTCGAAGATTTCCCAACCAGGGCGTCTCTTCCCATCTTGGTCTAACCAGGGTTCGAGAAACATGAGATAAGCATCTGTTTCTCCTTTCCTTACAAAATAACCATTTAGTGTTTTTTCTATATGGTTATAGAGGGGGATCTATGTAAGGACGCTTTTCTCATTCTGCCTTGCTTTTTTCACGCTTCTGTTTCATGATTGCAGCTAGCTCAGTTGACGTAGGTTTGTATCCTAGACCAAATAGAGGGATACGTTCTTTAAGTTCATCTTGGACTAGGTTAACAAGCCCCTGTTGATTTCTACCGAGACCCAGACCAGGCATATAATTCATTTTACGGAGCATGTTTAATGGGACCATATCTCAGAATACTGCATTTTTCTTTCCGGTGATGTCAGTTTCTCGTCCATATTCAATAGCGTTGAATCGGCGAGGATAACCGAAACCAGGAAAGATACCCGTAATCGTCGTCTTTCCCATTTCGAGGATCGGGATGTCCCCGTTTTCTTTGTTTTCCACAATATTATCGGCGAGTATGATTACTATGTGGTTATCATGGATAAATTTGACACAACGATCGTGTTGATGAGGCTACCTTTCACCCCGTGGATCGGGCGTCAAGAATAGGCGAAAGTAGCAGGAATGTCTAGGAGTTGGAACTCAATTGGCATAGTTAGTGGCCCAATAGTCATCACTAAAGTTACCACCCCTAGGACATATCGATTAGTGTTGTCGTATGCCCTTACTGTCTACGATGAAGGAGTCAGCTCTGATGTCTTTGTTCCCAGTTTGGCTAGCGTGTTTGTGGGACATACATTTAAAGATGAGCCGTTATCTATTAGGACTCGGGGAACCCTTTTTTCCATGACCCCCACAGTGATATAGAGAACATCGATGTGGTTGGTTCCTTCTCGTGGCAATTCTAGATCAGTAAACATAATCACATTTCCAAAGTGTATGTTTCCGATCATTTAGGGAGGTTTCAATAGGGATGACTGCTTGACTTAGGGATTTGGCCAGTGTGTCACGATAGGTTTTGGAAGCACATAGCAAGCCCCCGACAGATATATTTGCTTGGGTTTTCTTCATCTGAGCTAGCAGGGTATCTTCCATACTCTTAGCCCCAGTATTTGTTTCTTTGTATTTGCCAGAGTGGTCATCTTTTTCTTGGTTTGGTTGATCTTTGGCCGGATCACGAGTAAGTGATATCCAGACCCCATCGACCCAAGTGGTTTTTTCAGTGCTACTGGTATTTTGGCTACCCAGGATAGTGTTCCAAGAGAGCATCTTGCAGCTAGGCTCTTTTATGGGTAGAGAGAAAGGAACAACGATATATGGTAATGACTTTTTATTCCTTTCAAATTTGGGTACACAATTTTCTTTAACAACCTCAATCATGTTGATTTGAGGTAAAGGGTTATTAACTACATTTGGCCTGGGGGGTGGTTTTTCGATAACGTTATCATCTATCAAGTCCAAGATTGCATTTCTGAGTATGCAGCACTAGTCGGCAAGATGACCACTGCAGCGATGGTATTCACAATACTGGGCATGGTTCCATGATCTGGGTAATGGGCTTGGCGGTATATAATTTGCGATTGGTTTAAGCTTTCCATGAGCCCATAATGTTTGGAAGATCATGGACCTTGAAGCAAGCAAGTCGTCATAATGTGTCTGAATCTCCCTCCCACCTTTTGGTTGGGGTGAGGTTTTCGGTTGGGATTTGGTTGAGTGGCTAGGTTGGATATCTTCTTTTTGGTTTGGGAAATATTGTGTCAGGAATTGATTGTATGCGCTTCTATTTGAGGGAGGTTGTTCTTTTTCATGCGCACAAATCATTCCGGTCAGGGTTCCGTGGGCCATTTGCTGGGTATAGGTATTTGAAGGGTCCAGGGGGAGGTAGCTTTTTTGGTTATGGAAACAGGCATTTAGGTGAATGAGTTCAGGATTGGTGTTTGGGGTAGCTGGTGGATTGAGGTTATAAATGTTTGGAATGATACCATTTTGGGAAATAGGATTGGTATTTGACTGAAGGCTGGTGTTTGGTTGGTTTTTGGAAGCTTGGAAGAAGATATTTTTTGTTGGGTCAGAGAAGTTTATTTCTGGAAAGAGGGAACTATTAGGAGAAGGTTTTAGGCTCTTGACTTTTTGAGAGATGATAGCGAGAGTTTCTGCAAAACTTGCTAAAAGATTGCCAACCACTTGGTTTGTTACTATTTCCACATGGGCATCCAATTCTTTTTTCAGCCAGTTTTCGAATTCGGGGTATAGGGGCATACCCAGGAGATTTTATTTATGGTTCAAGAGTATCCTATCCATTGCTGGTTTCTGCCACAATCTGTTTGCTTTTGGCGGCCATTCTACTCAAATCTGTATCCTCTTAACTGATTCTGACACTTTCTGATCTGACCCCTATGCCTGTATCCCGTATCAACCGACCGATACTATTTCTTCCCTTCCAAATTCGGGACAGGTTTTTGAGGAAATGGGGTTGAAGGTATCAGGAGGGAAGGTTTCAGGCTTTTAGGTTCAAGTACAGTGTACCTTTATTATTATTATTATTTTATTATTAATCAATTTTTCTAAAATTGATCGGACAAGCATCCGCTTTGTTTTGACAGTCTTGGGACTATTCATGGAATAGTAGATTCTTTCTCTAGAGTATAGGACCTTCGTATTCCACCTGCCTTTCGACTCCCCAAGATTGGACTGATCTCTGGCGAAGGGCCTATACTCTTTTCGAGATCCACCATTCAAATGGTCTAAGTCGAATATCATAAAAATTATTAGTCAGCCCATGTGCATATCTTTATTCATATATATATTCGCCCTTTTTTTGCAACAGGGATTGGTCAATAATTCCGAGATATAAAAATCAATCGGTCCATGAAGTGTCCTGAGAATCTATATGGATTTAACGTTAGCTGATGCAAGGGGTAGGCTGGCCATGATGTAGGGTAGCAGTTCAAAATATTTCTACGTGTGTGCACGTGTGTGAGGTATCTAAAAAGCAGTAAAGTCTTTTTTTTCTTTCAGATATAAAGCAGTAAATGGCATGTATTTCTGTTTTTTTGTGGATTTTCTCGGTTAATTAGTTTGAGTCCTTGAAAGGATGGCACGAGCAAGCATAACGACCATTCAGATCAATAAATAGAAAGAAAAGTGGGAAAGCTATCTATTCTTATTAATTACATATTGGTCCTAATCCCCAAAAATAAAATGACGGAATAAAAGAATATTTATATTTTTTTTTGCGAAATAAGTAAATTAAGCAAACAAAATAATAATAATCTAAAGCAGAATAAAGCAATAATAAGCCCCAGTTTTTTTTGTTAGCCTGCCCGAACTTCTATTTTTTATTCTTTTTTTTTAATATTCGCAACGGTGCCCGGAACGAAGCAACTGCAAGTTTCACGGTTATTTGCACAAATATATATACATATATATAAAAATGCAATATTTAAATTGTAAAATAAATATAATAAGCATATTTAGCCAAAATAAAAGAAAAACTTTTTTTTTAAATGAGTCTAGCCCTCCGTTTTTATTTTCTTTAGAATAAAAACAACGTTCCCAGCGGAGTCGTCACTGTGAGTGCCCCGGATTTTATCGACCCTTCCCCCGCTACGTGAGAAAGCAGGTGGTTTCAAAACCTTAAAGCATGTGGAATACACTTGGCCTCAAATGTGAACTCAAAATGTGATTAACAGAGTCGCCATCTTTATTTTAAGGAAAAACAAAGAAAAATCAAAATGTAACCAGATTTGCAAAAGGGTTCGGAGGCTAAGTTACGAGGTAGGAAGGAGTTAGGCACCCAACTCGCCATTTCGGTCTCAAAATAGTTTTTTTAGCTAAAATATTCTTTTTATATTTATTTAGTAGATGAAATAAAACATTTAAATATACATAACTGTATTTATATTATTACAAACTTGCAACAGCCTCCTTCTTGGAGTTACAAATACATCTATAAAATTTTGGCCATAATAATGACTCTTTTTAGTGCTATTTCCTATAGAAATTTGGGGAGTATAACTGCTTATTTTTATTACATTAGGCCGGTCTAAATAGCAATTTTTAATAAATAAAACTTTAAATGGCCTACCTCTTGAAGCGTGGGGGTTTTATTTTGTACCAACTAGCTTCTAGTAGATTTTAGGGTGCGCTCGCTCTGTCCTTCTGGGAGAGGGAGTCTTTTTTGCTACTTTTGCTGTTGCGGGGATTCAGGCAGAGTAATTGTTTTCGAAAGTTGCTTTTCGGCCTCAGGATCCGGGCGGAGCAACTGCTTGCTTTTTTGCTGTTGTTTGCTTGCTGACGGCGGAAATCGGGTAGAGCAAATGCTTGTTTTTTTGCTGATTTGACATCTGGATTTGGGCAAAGCAACTGCTCTTTTTGGGATTTTTGGGCCGGTGGAATAGGGCGGAATCCTAGCAGGGTAACTATGTTTCACTTTGGCCGGCTGCTTTTAGTGTTTGGGGGAGATTTGGCAGAGCTTCGGGGCTAGAGGAATAAATCTCTCAAGGCGTTCTCTCAGAACTCACTGCGGAGGATTTTTCACTACGTGAAGAAGTGTGTGCGCTAAGCCGTAAAAGCGTGTGAATTCTGAAGGGACCTTTTATTTATAGGATGGGAAGAGGATTCCTTCGTCATTAAGTTTTCTCTTTCTGAGCTTCATCGGCTTGAACTGCACGCTTGAGAGATTGCACCAAAGTCAAAGTGCTATAGGGGAAAAGGGACTCTTGTGTGCCACCCATAGCCACACTGGGCACGGCGCCAGGTGTGACCATGGGCGGTACTTATGGTCATTTCTGGTGTCCTTTTTGGCACTTAGGCCCCCTGCATTTCACTGTTTTACGCATCCTGTTTTTGCATTTTTGACCTTGTAACTTGACATTCATTAGCTTTTTCACAAGTATTGATATTTCATGTCATGTTACATACCAGGGGTACGAAATTGGGGTGTCTACAACTTGTGTCTGAAATCGGGCAGAGCAACTACTTGCTTCGGTTGGATTTCACGTCTGAATTTCAGCAGAGCAACTGCTTTCTTTTGCTTGATATTGCATCTGGAATCAGGCATAACAACTGCTTGCTTTTGCTAGATTTGACGTCTGAAATCGGGCAGGGCAACTGCTCTTTTTGGTTCTTTTGAACCGGTGAAATAGGGTGGAAACCTAGTAGGGTAATGATCGATGTATTTTATACGTCGATTTCATATACTTTTATGACTTAAATTGAGCGATTCCACGAGGCTTTTGGCTACTGATATGTGTTTTTCAGTGATTTTATGAGTTTCAGGGTTTTAGGTGAAATTATACAAATTATAAGGCTTTTTGGTGAAAATTCCAAGAAGGGCCAGAGTGTAAATTGAAGAAGAAACGGCTGGACACCTTGCGGCTGCAAGGTGTTTCTTACCTTGCCTCCGCAAGGTGGGCAGTGTGACCAGAAGATGAACCCCGTATAATGAAGACCCTTGCGGACGCAAGGGTGTAATGACCTTGCGGCCGCAAGGTGGTCAGAATGCAGATTCGTGGGTTTTCACGCCAGACTAGAAGACCTAAACCCCCTACAACTCCATGGTATAAATAGAGGCCGGTAGCCAAAGCTTTAGGACGGCCAGAAAGTAGTTTTTCATAGCTTTAGAATAGAATTTAGTGTGTATAACATAATTAGTTGTTGTAATTACAAGGATTGAAGATCGATTCATGTATTCTATCATCTCCATGTGCTGTTCATCTTCAAGGATGAACTAATCACCCATTAATCTAGGAGTTGGGAGGTAACTTGTATCGAATCTATGCTTTAATTATATTTTTATTCATTCAATTCTTGTTGATTGTGGTGATTATCAATCCCTCTATTATTTCACTTTGAACAAATGAATATAATCGTGAATAATAAATGCCTAGAGGTGCGGATAACTGCATGATCAATGTGCATATGTCGCATTAATCGCTCACCATCACAATAAATTGAACCTATCGATGCACGAGAGTGATAAGTTAGGGTCACGTTCCATATACGACCTAAGTGACAGTTAGATCATATGTTCTTGTGCTTAAGATATAGAATGGATGAATTATTTGAAAATGGAGACTGAACAGTAATTCAACAGGCTATATCTATATTTTGTGAACGAACCCAAGAAATTGAATGATACTTTATTAAAATAAGCCATAGAGGAAATACAAGTGAAACCCTAATCCTAGATTTCCATCCACCATACGATCTTCATAAATTGTGATTGCTGCTAATTTAGTTAACATTAGAATAATAATTAGTTTATGTTAAAATCAATATAAAAACCCTCCGTAGTTTAATAATTTGCTACCGATAATCGTGCTATCTGTGATCTTCTTGTCTCTGTGGTTCGACCCTTGCTTCCCAAAACTATTCTACAATAGTCTTGTCCACTTGCAAGGAAAATAATTAAAATAAGACATCGATCAATTTTTTGGCGCCGTTGCCGGGGACAAGCTAGTTTGCATAGTTAGTTTGTTGGTAGCGTAGTTTTTAAATTTCAGTTTAAAAAAAAAATACAAAAATACAAAATACAAAAAGATTTTATTTATTTTAGTAGTTAGTTGTTTTTAATTGCTTTATTTATTTTATGCACGGTCGTAGATCTTTGAATCCTAAACTGGTAGAACTAAATCAAGATATAAATAATATTAGAAAGAATCAAGAAGATCTTGAAAATCTAGCAACCCAGCCTGATAATCAAGAACAATTGAATCAAGAGAATCCTCTGGTTGATCTTCCAATGGACAATAATAATCAAAATCCTGAAAATCCGGTTCATCCAGTTAATGTGAATCAAAGAGAAGAAGAACTTGCTAGAAGAAATATGGAAGTAGTCGTAAATCAAAGAACTATTAATGATTTCAGTAGACCCACACTAAACGTAGGAACATCATGTCTAGTCTTATCGGAAGTAATAAGGAATTTCGAATTAAAATGACATTATTTTAATGCGATACCTTCTTTTCATGGAATGCCAGCCGAAGATCCAGTAAGTTTCCTTAGAGATTATGAGTATATGATGAGTACTTTTCCGTTAGGAGAGTTGACTGAAAACCAAGTAAAAATGAAATACTTCCCAAGTGCATTAAAAGATTTGACGAAAAGATGCTTTATGAATCTAACACCTAGTAATGTTTATACTTGGGCTCAACTGTATGATTTGTTTATGAGTAAATATTATAAACATGCATCCCTTACAGAATATAGAAAACAAATCATGTCTTTCCAAAATGAACCAGGTGAAACATTCCATGAAGCTTGGGATAGATTTAAAAATTTTCTTATTATGTGCCCTCATCATAACCTGTCTCAAGATGTGCTAGTACTTCAATTTTATCATGCTCTTTCGCATGTTTTACAAACTACGGTTGATAATGCAGCCGGTGGTTCTATTAATAGAATGACACCAGTTGCACTAGAGGAATTATTTGAGACGTCGAGTGTAAATTATCAACAGAAAAGTGCAAGAGCTAAAAGTAGAAATTTATACCAAGTTCAAGAAAAAACCAAAGATGAATACACAAGCTCAATATGAAAATTGGCCAATTCAAGAAGCATGTGCCATGTGTGGATTATATTCTCATGCTACAAATTTTTTTCTATCTAGTGCTATGTATTCTGAACAGGCTAATGCCATGAACATGTACCCTCAAAGACAAATGAATGATCCCTACTCAAACACATATAATCCTGGTTGGAGGAATCATCCTAATTTCTCATGGGAAGGAAATAAACCACTACAACCTCAGCCATCACAGCCTCAACAATTCCCAAATCAAGGTCAATTGCGAATTGAAGAAGTTTCAAAATCAGATGGAGCAAGCAAAGGTCAAACTGCCCTTATGAAATATTTGCTAGAAGAAGTTGAAAATTTAAGGAATAAACTTGAAAAAGTTGTGACCGAGAAAAGAGAAGAAGGGAAGTTCCCTAGTCAAACCGAACAAGCAAAATCTATCACTACTCTGCGAAGTGGTAGAGTAATTGGAGAAGAGGTAAGTGATCCTGTTCAATCTTCTGATGTGTCTGATAAAATAGATAATTCTGAAAAAGAAGTTGAAAAGGATAATAATGAAAATAATCAAACAAATAATCAAGAAGTAGAAAAAGAAGTGCAAAACAAAGAAAGTCAAGAAGAAGTAGGACAAGAAAAAGAACAAGAGGAAGAGGAACCTTATGTGGCACCACCACCATATGTTCTTCCAATTCCGTTTCCTAGAAGACTTATGAAAAACAGAATGGATAAACAATTCTCGGAAATTTATAATATGTTATCCAAAGTGAATGTTAACCTTCCTTTGCTTAATGTTATTAAAAATATTACAGCCTATGCTAAGTTTTTCAAAGATCTTCACTCTAAGAAACACAAATTCGAAAACAATGAAAAAATTATTGTTTCTGAAAACGTAAGTGCTGTTTTACAACCCGAACTTCCCCCTAAGTTGAAAGATCCTGGTAGCTTTAATATCCAAGTTTCATTGGGTAGCTCTAAAAAGATGAAGGCTATGCTAGATTTAGGAGCAAGTATTAATTTGATGCCTTTTGCAGTCTATAAACAATTAGAATTAGGAGAACTAAAACCCACTAATATGTCTTTACAATTAGCTGATCGTTCAGTTAAACATCTTTTGGGTATAGTATAGGACATCCTAGTTCAGGTTGATAAACTAATCATTCCGGTTGATTTTGTGGTTCTAGAGATGGAAAGGAAAATTTGCACGAATAATGAAGTCCCTATCTTGTTAGGCAGACCTTTTATGGCCACTGCCAATACAATGATAAATGTTAAGAATGGTAAACTCACCATGTCAGTTTTAGGTGAAACTGTAGAAATCTCAGTCTTTGATGCTATGAATAGACCTAGTGACATGAATGCATGTTTCTCAATTGATGAAATAGAAAAATTAAAAACCCAAACCTTTGAAGAAAATTGTGTGGAAGACGATTATGAAAAAGATGTATTTGTAGTTTATGATGATAGACCTATCCCTCCCATAAAAATCGACATTGATGAGTTAGAAAGAGAAATAAGAGAGAATGATGAAAGAAAAGAGAGAGAAAGATTGGAAGCCATTAAAAATAAAAATAAAGATAATATGGAAAAAGAAGAATCAGAAAATAATTCTGATAAAATAGAAAAAGTAGAGGATGAAAATAATGATGAAGAAGAAGTGGAAATTCTAAAATCACTCTTTGAAAAAATAGAAGTAGAGGAAGAAAAAGTTGAAAACATTGAGGAGGTTAAAGAAGAAACAATTAAACCTGAAAATTATGAATTTATTCCGTCCGTTAAATCTCCCCCTGAAGAAGAATTAAAGTCATTACCACCCCACCTAAAATATGCATTTTTAGGGGAAGGTAAAACATTGCATGTTATAATTGCTGCAGATTTAACAGAAGAACAAGAAGCAAATTTATTAAAAGTTTTGTGGACACATAGAGAAGCCATAGGATGGTCCTTAACTGATTTAAAAGGTATTAGCCCATCTATAGTGACGACCCCGACTCCAACGCGGAACTCCTGTCAAGTGCCAAGACAAGCTAAAGATCGACAAGCACCGCTAAGCGTAGTGGTGCGAGTCCGCAGTTGAACCAACAAACTCTAAACAGGATGTAAAGCCATCACGGCCAAACCGAATAACCAAAAACTAAAATCGGAAGCAAATCATAAGTGGGACCAAAGCCTATAATCATAAACGAAGGAATACGAGGCCGAGAGACTATCTATCTCTACAATCTATTTACGCACGTGACGCAACATTGCACGGGCAACAAACCATCAGCCTCAAGGCCGGCGAAGTAACAAGAACCCAACCCGATAAACAACAACTCAACGGCTATAACGTTTGAGGAATAAATCAACTAAAGAATAAGATATTCAAATTCTAACAACTAAACCCAAGTCTCACGACTAACGCCGTCGAGATGACAATACCTAATACTAGAATGAGTGAGCTAAAGCATGCTCGAATAATAAAAGGGAACAACTCATAAGAGATACAACAAATATTCAAACAAGTCGCTACCAAAAGATACGATAACAAAATACTAATATAATCTACCCAAGTAAAGTCTACATAACTTTTACATTCGTGTCTCAAATACATAACAACATAATAATAATAAATCCAAGCTTAAAGCCCGAAACCACTTTCTAGAATCACTATCCGAAGCCGCCACGCCGCATTCAATCTGGATCACCGCAAAAACTAAGGAAAACAAACACACGGAGTGAGTCATAATGACCCAAGAAGTCACTAAATGCAAATGTATGGCATAGCATGACGTGGCATGGCATAATGCAAAGCATGTATAAAATCATGGTATCTTAATAGCATACCAATAATAAACTTGTATTAAGTCATCATGTAACATAAACTTCATAAACCACATAGCACGTAAACCAAGTGCTTATACATAGCCGTGCTGGCTTAAACCAAGATCCGGCCTAGCCCTTCAATATTCAAACCATGGGTCCAACCCTCAAATGATCATAACCGGGATTCAATCTCGAATGATCACAACTCATCGGCTTTCTTACCTGGACCTCGTTACCTTCATCCAACCCCAGATGAAATGGGAGCTCAAGTGCTAAATGAGACCACATCCCACTATCGGCCAAATAGTGAGGGAGAAAGGGTACTTTATAGCGAATGTTTCCAAGGCTATGAATCGTCCCATTGCCGAAAGAACAAACCAATAAGGCCAAATGACTCAAATCAAGATGCTCAAGTAGATATTTACTTGATAAACCAATAAGGACCAAGTCTCATCAAAAAGGGCCAAGTAGGTCATAATGCTCTACAAAACCCACTAAATAATGCACATAGATGTACACACTTAACATGTTCAACTAACTTGTAAGTTTAGTTCGAAAAACCACATATTGAGGTATTCATAATCCTCAAGTCACCACCAATTCAAGAATAGCTTTATAGCTCAATAAATCACAACGTGAGGTCTACTATAGTCCTCTACTCAAGATTAAATCAAAGACTATTATTTTAGTATAAGAACAATCACAAACAAGGCTTAAGCATTTAAGCTTATACATAAAGGCATACCGACTCAACCATAGTCCTAACCGTCGAACATAATCGACATCCTCGAAACCATTCTCATGAATGACAAGGCTACAGTAGTCCAAGACCCGCAAGTTTTCCATGTACGCTCATCCGAATTCCCTAAAAGAAATCTCATTCAATAATCATTTCTTAAGGATACGCCGATATCATTGATTGTCTTTAATGCTCAGGCTTCACGAGCACGCTTAAATAAATCCCCAATAAGCTTCTATATCATGGGTGTCACAAATGGGACACAATTCGGGATGCTTATACTCACAATCAAAACCAACCAAACCCGAACATCGTAGGATTTCAACATAAGGCTCACTAACGTCTTATTGAACCTAAAATGACTCCATTGAGTCTTAATATCACATTTCATAAATACACATTTCATAAATCCCAAAACTAAACACATCATTCACGTTCATAATAATTCTCCCAATAATCCGGCTTGTTTCCCAAGCCTCAAAATCCAAGAACTCAACATAATCATAATCAATCAAACCCAAATGTCGTAGGACTTCAACCCGAGTTCACACTTTATTGAACTTATTTCGACTGCGTTGAGTCTAAATACTAAGTTTCATTTCTACACATTTCATCAATCTCAACAATGACACTCACTTCAATTTATAAAATTTCCAAATTATTCGGGCTTAATTCCCAAGCCCTAAATTCAAAAACCTTAACAAAGAGATAACACAATTCTCCCAACACACAACATCATCCAAATCAACCTACACATCAATGCCCACTTTAATTAACAACAACTCCATAATTCGGCTTGATTCTCAAGCCCTAACATTCATAAACTCCACATAAATCACAACCCATATTCTACAACACATAATAACATTCAAATCATACTAGTCATGTTATTAACAAGTTCATATTTCCAAAAATTCACAAAATGGGCATACAAGGTACAAGGTGTTCATTGCCCACAAATAGCACATATATTGTTTTCCTTAGGGCCAATGAACCAAAATAAAAAGAAGGTAACTTACCTAGCTTGAGTGAAAACTCAAGAGAACACAATCCGATCGGTGAAGTTGTTCTACTCGCCGAGGGCTTCAAGATTCCAAGTTTGAAGGCAATCGGTGGATGGATCGTCTTGGATCGAAGAGAGAAGAAGCTAGGGCTTGAAATCTCCCATGAGACTCTCTCTCTAATACGTATGGAGGAGAAGAAAAATGAAGAGATTTCGAAATTGCAAGTGGTTTGGGTATTTATACTCCCCAAATTGAGGAGGGCACATTAGACATTTCCCAAGTACAATTAGTAGAGATTAGGACTAATCAATCACTAATCTAACCTTAATTAACTTCCAACTAATGTTAGGACATGATTTGGGTTAAGTATGAGAGGTTAGGAAGGGTTTAGAGGGGTTTAATGAGGGTAGGATAGGTATAATTCGTCAAAACACAAAACAGGGAAAACCCGTAATTGTATATCTGAGGCCGAGGCGGGCGCCCGGCCCCCTGCCCAAAGACAATTTCATTTCAGAAGTTTCGAGGCGGGCGCCTCACTATCCAAAGGGCGCCCGGCCTCCGAACCTTCAAAACTTGGTCTAAACATGTCCTAAATGGTCCCAAACTCATGGGCAACCATTCTAAGGTCTAACCCAACTCAAAACAAGTCAAACACACCCAAGAACTCCCGAAACAACTCGGAGCGAACCGAAGTGGCAACCTGCAACCACGGCACGAACTCGCAATCGAACGAGCAATGAAAGGAGACTTTTAAGACAAGTCTAAGGGCTAATGAAGAAGCTTAAATACTTCTAGAAAGTTGAATAACAACTAGGAAATAAGAATCCCAAAGGAGAGACGACACGACTCGATTTCCGAACTACGCGATAGAGACGAACGCTATCTCCAAAACTTCCAAATCATCGATAGACTCTAAGGAACACTCAACTTGAAGTCTAATGCATCTAAACATGTTAATAAACCATCTTAAAGAGGTCTAGGACCCAAACCGAGGTCACGAACACAAAACGAGTAAACCCTCAATCGCGCCGCATTCGACTCGCCGAAGTCGTCACGACTTGTGACTTTAGCAAGTCAACAACTATTAAGTCTCTTAATAATGTTTTGGTCTTAACGTGGTCTCTCAAACATATCTAGACCCTCTCGCAAACCAATCATACAATCAACAAAGGAAGAAGTGCAAGTATAGCACGCAAAACCGAGAACGTGAGCGGGTGTCACACTTCTCCATTTTAAAAAGAATTTCATTCCGAATTCTAAATCATGATACAAACCACAATACATCGAAGTTAAAACCACCAACCTAGACTCAATCTTTCCGAGTCTCACAATATACACGAGGGTTAAACTCTAATAATCCAAATTCGAAAGTCTACGAACTCTCGATAGACACAACAACATCAACACTCACGATGGAAAATAACATGACTATACTTGAGCTGAAATACACAACAACATAACAACATACAATCATGTAGGCAAAATCCCAAACTTCAACATAAGAACACATTCAACTACCGAAACTATTTGTTTCGGGCACATCATGAAATCAAGCACAAAAGATTCTAAGTTACTAAGAATTAATAATTGCCTATGGAGCAATTTCAAACAAATCAAAGATAATCAAATTGGCATTTCAAACCATGTAAATCACACTTCGCGATTTCCCTATCGCGTAATAACACATAAGAGCACATTAATGAAATGTTTTGAAAATTCATTCCATTTTAGTCCATTCCATTTGGTAATCTGTATAGTCAATTTCTAACTTAATTCTTACCAATTCTAGTCCAACTCATCACTTTTTCACCAATTCAGTACCTACCGAATTAGCTTCAAAAGCTCCGCTTCGTAAGGATGCGAAGGTTCATGAATAAAAAGTTTTAAGCATCCTTCAAACAAATTCCCTATACTAATGAAATGAATGAACAAGAGATAATAATTATAAAATAAGAATTTAATATTTTAAAATGTAAATGCATCAAATTGATGTTTCCTACAACTAATGCACATAATTGAATAAAAATTTACCAAGTAACAAGGTCTATTACCTTGGCAAACAACAATTATAGCTATCACAAAACTCGTGTACCTAGTACACTCAACCAAGATAATTTCCCTAGAATCACCACGAATCGACAAGGCTACTAATGCCCGTGAACGTCCATACTCCGCAAAACTATCCTTTTCTTAAGCTCTAGACCGAGTCTACAACCAATGCATACACTAAGCATCCTAACACAACGTTAACGCCTCAATACTCACTGAAGCGCCAATCTTCCCGCCAGCAAATTGATTATCCCTAAATCGCAACCTTCAACCTTCTCACAAGTCGAGTGTATATCTTACTCGCATAATAACCCTTAACAACAATATAGTATAATATTACTCATTACATAAAACATATCCTTATAGAATATACAAACATCATACCAAACCGATAAGTATCAATAACATTCATATATTTATTCATATATATAATATACATACACTATGGCCTTTTTATATAACCACAAAAAACCAACTCTATACATATAGCATAGTCTTATATATATAGACTAAACAAGAATCCATATAACATTACGCGATTACCTAATGTAATCCACAAACAAACCATGTCATATATCGATCTCACATTGGGGTATTATTCCCGATCGAGCAAACAACCAATATTACACAATACACCATAATGTATGTATGAATGCACATGAGCCATTAAAACGTGTACTCATAATAACGGTAATAGTAGCAACGGTATAATTTACGTATATATATACAAGAATATACCTTCCTATTTCTGATAGGCCTCAAAACTCCGCAATGGCCAACCGCCACGCCACTCAAACTCTAGGGCCGCCCACCACTGCCTCTTGGAGCCACCGGATTGTTGACTAGTACTCCTGCATCGATTAACCCTCATCTTCTGCAATCCTTACGAACATGATCACCGCCACAAGCGAAACACTTTCCCGCCTTACCCCAACATCTGTCTCTCTGCATGTCCCGTCCTCATACAAAATTACATATCAACTCGCCGCCTGGCCGCCTCCGACTAGAGGTAGGAACATCACTCCGTCTACCTACGTGTGATTTCTTGATTAACTTTCTCGAGGTGCCGCCCGCCTCTATTACCATCATTGCCCCTAATAGCACTCGAGGCCTCTCTTTGTACCTCGATGTCCAACTCCATTGCATACGCACGATCCACAAATGGACTGTAATCCGTAAGTTGTAACGAACGAGCCGCCTACTTATATTTCATCTTTAGGCCCTTCACAAACCGGCCGGGTCTTCCTAGCCTCATCTCGGTACTAAGTAACCACAATAGCGAGCCAACTCGTGAACTTCGCCGAATACTCGAGCCACCGTCATAGCTCCTTGTTCTAATGCCATGAATCCGCTTTCTTCTTTCCCCGAACTATCGCCGAATAAACTGTGCCATAAACTCCATCGTGAAGTTTTCCCACACTTAGAGGCACTCCATGGTGTCTCCAACTATCTCGTAACACATGCCACCAATGGTCACCGCACCAGCTAATTTAAACACCTTGTGGTCACCATCTCTTTCCCGACGCATAACCCATAAAGATCTTCTCCATGCTTTCTATCCAAAGTTCTCGCTTTAGAAGCATCGGGTCCTCCATCGAAGCTCGTGTTCCAACTTCAAGAATCTCAAGAATGATAGAATTGTCTTCCATCCCAAACATCTCTGCCGAGGAGTCACCGGATCCATAACATTCTCCCTCTCTGATTAGAACTAGCTCCACGCCAAGTTCCCCACATATTACGCCTACAAAGAACACTCCGCATAACTCAACAATAAACCCAACCCAAACTAGGCCAAGGAACCTATCCTGGCGAAATAGCTAACCTATAGCTCGATAAGATCCAATCCTAATTCCCATCCAATGCGAATCCCAAGGTCGTGCTGCCAAGACAAGCAAGCTAAAGACGACAAGCACCTAGCTGTAGTAGTGCAGTCCAGGTTGAACCAACAAACTCTAAACAGAATGTAAAGCCATCAACCGAATAACCAAAAACTAAAAATCATGAAGCAAATCATAAGTGGGACCAAAGCCTATAATCATAAACTAAGGAATACAAGGCGAGAGACGACTATCTCTCGATTAAATCTATTTAATTAGCGTGACGCAACATTGCTGGGCAACAACAAACCATCGGCCCAAGGCCTAAGCAACAAGAACCCAACCCGATAAACAACAACTCAACGGCTATAACGCCGGAGGAATAAATCAACTAAAGAATAAGATATTCAAATTCTAACAACTAAACTCCAAGTCTCACTCTCATACTAACGCCGTCGGAGATGACAATACCAACAATACTAGAATGAGTGAGCTAAAGCATGCTCGGAATAATAAAGGGAACAACTCATAAGAGATACAACAAATGACCAAACAAGTCGGCTACCAAAATAATACATAACAAAATACTAACATAATCTACCCAAGTAAAGTCTACATAACTTTACATTCGGTGTCTCACAAATACATAACATAATAATAATAAATCCAAGCTTAAAGTCCACCTTCTAGGAATCACTATCCGGCCGCATTCAACGGATCAACCCAAAACTAAGGAAAACAAACACACGAAATGAGTCATAATGACCCAGGAAGTAAATGCAAATGTATGGCATAAAGCATGTCGTGGCATGGCATAATGTATATAAAATCATGGTATCTTAATAGCATACCAATAATAAACTTGTATTAAGTCATCATGTAACATAAACTTCATAAACCACATAGCACGTTTCATATAAGTGCTTATATAAGCACGTAAAACCAAGATCCGGCCTAGCCCTTCAATATTCAAACCACGTCCAACCCTCAAATGATCATAATCGATTCAATCTCGAATGATCACAACTCATCGCTTTCTTAATGAGTACCTCGTTACCTTCATCCAACCCCGATGAGAAATGGGAGCTCAATATCGCTGGGGCGCTAATACGAGACCACATCCCACTATCGGCCAAATAGTGAGGAGAGGGTACCAATGCGGCGATTCATAGCGAATGTTTCCACTATGAATCGCCCCATTGCACAAAACGACCAAGACGCCACCGACTCAAATCAAGATGCTCAAGTAGATATTTACTTGATAAACCAATAAGGACCAAGTCCATCATAAAAGAACTTATCAATTCAAGTAGGTCATAATGCTCTACAAAACCCAATAAACAATGCACATAATTGTACACACTTAACATGTTCAACTAACTTGTAAGTTTAGTTCAAAACCACATATTGAGGTATTCATAATCCTCAAGTCATCACCAATTCAAGAATAGCTTATAGCTCAATAAATCACAACGTGAGGTCTACTATAGTCCCCTACTCAAGATTAAATCAAAGACTATTATTTTAGTCTAAGAACAATCACAAACAAGGCTTAGCATTTAAGCTTATCATAAAGGCATACCTGACTCAACCATACCCTAACTGTCGAACATAATCGACATCCTCAAACCTTCTCATGAATGACAAGACTACACCGTAGTCCAAAGACCCGCAAGTTTTCCATGCACGCTCATCCAATTCCCTAAAAAGAAATCTCATTCAATAATCATTTCTAAGGATACGAGATCATTGATTGGTCTCTAATGCTCTGCTCTACGAGCACGCCTAAATAAATCCCCAATAAGCCTCTATATCATGGGTGTCACAAATGGGACACAATCGAGATGCTCGGTACTCACAATCAAAACCAACCAAACCCGAACATCGAGGATTTCAACATAAGGCTCACTAACATCTTGTTGAACCTAAAATGACTCCATTGAGTCTTAATATCACATTTCATTAAATACATATTTCATAAATCCCAAAATTAACACATCATTCACGTTTATAATAATTCTCCCAAATAATCCGGCTTGTTTCCCAAGCCTAAAAATCCAAGAACTCAACATAATCATAATCAAACGAATCCCAAATGTCGTAGGACTTCAACCCGAGTTCATTAACACTTTATTGAACTTATTATTTCGACTCGCTTGAGTCTAAATACTAAGTTTCATTTACACATTTCATCAATCTCAACAATGACACTCACTTTCAATTTATAACAATTCTCTAATAATTCGGGCTTGATTCCCAAGCCCAAATTCATAAAACCCTTAACAAAGAGATAACCCATTTCTCCCAACACACAACATCATCCAAATCAACCCACACATCAATGCCCACTTTAATTAACAACAAATCCTCCAATAATTCGCTTGATTCTCAAGCCCTAACATTCATAAAACTCCACATAAATCACAACCCATATTCTACAACACATAATAACATTCAAATCATACTAGTCATGTTATTAACAAGTTCATATTTCCAAAAATTCACAAAATGGGCATACAAGGCATACAAGGTGTTCATTGCCCACAAATAGCACATATATTGTTTTCCTTAGGGCCAATGAACCAAAATAAAAAGAAGGTAACTTACCTAGCTTGAGTGAAAACTCAAGAGAACACAAATCCGATCGTGAAGTTGTTCTACTCGGCCGAGGGCTTCAAGATTCAAGTTTGAAGGCACTGGGTGGATGGATCGCCTTGATCGAAGAGAGAGAAGAAGCTAGCTTGAAATCTCCTTATGGAGACTCTCTCTCTAATACGGAAGGAGGAGGAAGAAATGAAGAGAATTCTGAAATTGCAAAGAGGGTTTGGGTATTTATACCCCAAATTGAGAGGGCACATTAGACATTTCCAAGTACAATTAGTAGAGATTAGACTAAATCAATCACTAATCTAACCTTAATTAACTTCAACCAATGTTAGGACATGATTGTGGTTAAGTATGAGAGGTTAGGAAGGGCTTGAGGGGGTTTAATGAGTAGG
>JABEVN020002095.1:0-22559 GCA_013146195.2 Codonopsis lanceolata
TCGTTACTTTGTTAGCTTCTCTCGGGCGGTGAGAAAAAGTGAAGTGCCTTTCGTCATGGGCGAAGAATAGCTCTAGCAAGGTAAGAATGAATCCAAGGGATTTTATGGCCATTAGAGAAAACACGAAAAAGAACCTTCGAAGTTTGTTTCGATAATCGCATCATGATACCCATGCACATAAAGCCAATAAACGCCAAAATAAAGAGCTTTTAACCCACCATATTCTAAACGCATTAATATAAATCACCGGTGAATACGCAAAAATTAAAAGTGTCGAGAGACCCATTTTAATGAATAAGAACCTCTTCCTCCGACCTATCTTGATTCTATCACTTCCGCAAAAAACGGGCAATTGGAAACCGATGCTTGAAGGATATTCTGAAGTCAAACATAATGTTTTTAATAATCACCGGCAAAGGCAAACGGTGATTCTCAAAGACGTACCATATTGCGAATTTCCAAAGGTGCCATAAAATAATGGAAGGGAGCAGAGAAAGGAAATGGCCTTGCCATGAAGCCACCAAGAAAAACATTTTTGTTGGATGGATCTCGTCATGTGCCGACAGCAAAAATATTCCGAAAATGCGCCAGCCAAACGATGAAGCGCCAAGCCGTGAAGGAAAACGTGTAAACGCTCAACATGGCCTTGATCACAACAACAACATTTGGAAGCAATTGATATACCCTTCTTGCTAATGGCTTCATCAATGGGGAGTTTTTGGGCAAAGAGGCGCCAAATAAAAACTCCAATATTGGTTGCGCTTTGTGCCAAATGAAACGAGGAGAGCAACTTAGAAGAGCAGCTCTTATCAATGAAAACCGATGAAAGAGTAAAATTTCCCGAGCGTTTATGGACCGGCGGACAATCATCCGAATCATTGACCGAGATAAGTTGATCCCCGAATTAATGCTTTGGAGGCAGAGAGCGATAGAGCATTTCTTCGAGAGGAGAAGCAAGAAGATCTTTAACCGTGGCACTCAAGCAGAGGGAGGTCTGGGTCCGTATTTTTATCAAAAATCCAGTTGTCGAACCAAGGAGAACAAGAACCTTTACCGATAATCCAAAAAATGTTTGGCTCAGCAATGATCCTAGCTTTAATCATGCGATTCCAAGAATGAGAGCCTTTCGAAGTCACTTGGGTCGGGTGATTATCATGGCAGTATCGAGCTTGCAGAAAGAAGGACCACATATTTTTCACTGTTCTAAATCGCCACCATAATTTAACTCCATAAGCTCTAGAAATATCGAGCATGTTATGAATGCCCAGACTACCTTCTGATTTAGGCCGGCAACAGGTCTGCCAGGAAATCCAGTGACTACGTTTTTTTCCATCAACTTCACCCCAAAAGAAATTGGAACAAAGTCTGTCAATGGCCAAACAGACTGAGATCGGGGGATCAATAGAGGCAACCAAATAGCTGGACATAGAATGAAGAACATGATTTATCAGAATAATCCGGCCAGCTGAGTGAAGAAAATTTCCCGTCCAGGAGGATATTCTTCGCTGAATCTTGGCAATGAGGGGATCAAAATAGTGCTTCTTTTTCCTGCCAATATAAAGAGGGCAACCCAAATAGGATATAGGGAGAGTGCCTTGAGCAAAACCCAATAAAGAAGAGAGCATTTGTATTTGGCTGGGAGCAACTTGTGGAGAAACGAAGAAGGAACTTTTAGCAGCATTCACCAACTGACCCGAAACTTCTTCATAATGTTTTAATTCTGCCTTAAGAAGTTTAATGGAGCATTTTTTGCCATTAAAAAATAAGATGACATCATCTGCAAAAGCTAAATGAGAAACAGGAGGACAGCCACTAATAGTAGAATAGATGCAGTAAGTAGTTTGCTGTTGAAGGATATTGAGTCTTCTGCTAAGATAGTCTGCCGATATGATGAAGAGATTAGGAGATAGGAGGTCTCCCTGCCGAAGCCCACGACTAGAAGAGAAATAACCTGAAGGAGAACCATTGATTAGAACCGAGAACCAATTCTCAGAAATAAGCCGCCAAACTAAATCAAGAAAGATCTCATGAAAACCAAATCTCCGCATCACACTAATGAGGAAAGGCCAAGAAACCCTGTCAAACGCCTTAGCCATATCAAGTTTGAGGACAATGTTTGAACCCGGAACCTTTTTCCCCAAGAAACGCATCAACTCTTGAGCCAATAAAATATTGTCCTGGATCGTTCGACCCTTAATGAAGGCACTTTGATTTTCTGAAATAATGTTTGGAATGATGGTTGCAAGACGAGAAGAGATAATTTTTTAGATGACCTTATGCGAAGTTGCACTGCATCGATAGGCGAAGGTCTCGGAAAGCTGAGATTCTGTCTGATTTGGGAATAGCCACAATTAAAGTACTTGACCAAGCTCTCGGGAGGGAAAAACCGGAGAAGAATTCCAGAATAGCATCACAGAAATCCCTCTCAATAATGTTCCAACAGTACGTGTAAAAGGAGCCTGTGAACCCGTCAGGACCAGCCGCACTATCGCCATTCAAGCTAAAAACTGCCTGTTTAATTTCCAAATCTGTAGGAGGAGAGATCAGAGTCTCATTCCAGTCATCAGTTATGAGACGAGGGATGACATTAAGATTAAGCGTATTGGGAATGTCACCATCAAATTGAAGTTGCTCTTTAAAATATTGAACTGCCTCTTGCCTTATAGATGAATCAGAATCCAAGGTATTCCCATTAGCATCTGCGATAGAATGAATGAATAACTGCCTCTGAGACTGTTTGACCGAGGCATGAAAAAGTTTAGTGTTGCCTTGGCCATTTTTCAACCATTTAATAGAGGACTTTTGTTTCCAAAATTTTTCTTCCTGAGAAAGGAATTTCCGAAGATTGGCTTGAGCAGCCATGAGATTCTCCCTATTGGAAGGAGATGCATTGATTTCAAAGAAAAGCTCCTTTTCTGCCACGTCTTCCTCTGCCCTTCGAACATTATCTAAGATGTTACCGAAAACCTCCTTATTCCAAGTTTTTAAGGCTGCTTTGGTATGTTTTAACTTAAGAGAAAAACGCGTCATTGGCCTGGCCGCAGCACCACAACTCCATGCACTAGAAACAGTTTCCATAAAAGTGGGATGACTAGTCCACACGTTCAAGAAACGAAAAACTGAAGGCCCTCGATCAGCTTGACGTTTAATAGTAACTAGAAGCGGAGAATGATCCGAACAAGTTCGATTTAAATGTTGAACCGAGGATGCCTGAAATTGATCCAGCCAAGATGGGTTACCAAGAACTCTATCAATTCTTTCATGAATTGTGGCATTCCCTTCTCTTTTATTCCACCATGTGAAGTCACTGCCTGAATAGCCTAAATCTGATAATCCCGTCACTGCAAGACATGCGTGAAAGTCCAAAGCGCCAAGGCGATCCCACCCCACACCACCCGATTTTTCATAAGGGTGGAGGATTATGTTGAAATCACCTCCAACTAGCCAAGGCACTTGTTGAGCAAGAGAACTGATGTAGATTAAATCATCCCATAGTTCTTTCCGATCTTCCAACATACACTTAGCATAAACACAAGTGAGAAGAGCTGGCAAGGGCCAAGAAAAATGCTGAATCTGTAAAGTTACTTGTTGAGCAGAATTGTTAACTAAATGGCAGGAAAAAGAAGACTTAACAAAGATCCAAATTGAACTAGATGGGTTGGAAGCGGAAAACCGGAAATGCAAACGACGATTGATAAGATTTACCTTTTCCATATTCAGCATGGGTTCAAAAAACAAATGATAACCGAGATTTGATGAAGACGAACAAGAGATTTGAGACGGCTCACTGAAGGATCGTTACCAATTCCCCTTATATTCCAGAAAAGGATTTTTGTATCCATAAAAACAGTTAAGAGGAGGTACTAGCAGAGGGTTATTGTCAAATACGTATGTGATGAATTCAAATATGAGATTTGAAATTCTTGGTATATGCTTGTGCATTATGTTGTACAAGGGAGAAAATGAGAAATTCTTAGTGTATGCTTGTGTATTATGTTGTACGTCTTTACTTTTTTGGTGGGTTTTTATTCGTGGCGGCCTTAACACCTAAGTGTGATTATCTGATCTTGAGTTCAATATCTCTGATATAATTTCGCTTTATTTTTATTTATTTTTCTATATAATAATTTGAATAAAACATTAATACATTTTTGAGTTTTATCTCACTTAAAATTTATATACGAGGTCATTGCCGGAGAAGATACAGAGAAAGCGTAGCCGGAGAAGAAGAAAATGAAGTTTCTCTTTGGGTAATAAAAGCAAAAAATGAGTAAAATGCCATACACGTGAAATATCATATGCACATTAATGTCAGATTGGTAACCTTCGTCGTGGCTAGGGGGAAAACTAGAAAAGAATTATAAAATGAGATATGAAAATGATACAAAACTTAGGTTGGGTGGTAAAGTGAGGCTTTATATATACTTTGAGGGAATTTCGTATTTTTAGTATAAATATATATACTTTGGGGTTGAAAGTTTGATTTCTCTAACATAATATATTATTTTCTATAGAGAGTCATAAATTTCAGAAACGACATAAATAAAGTCTCCAACAACAATGTGTTTATCTAAGATATTAAGTTTGAATTATTTTCAATTCACTTACTCATAAAAGTGAATGAATTCATGTTTGGTAATAAAAAAAAAAGAGAATGCAAATAACCAACAAAAAAAACAAATTTATAGGATAAGCTGCTATACAATGATTAAAAGCATATATTATAAATGATCAGAAAACAAAGTATCAAAAAACCTAAAAGCACAACAACACAATTTATAAGTTTCAAAAATTGTAATGATTAAAATACAAAAAAATATCCAATAATTAAGTGTAAACAGAAAAATGAAGAAACTAACAAATCATTTTTAAAAAATCATTAACACCACGTGCAACGCACGTGAACCGTACTAGTACTTACTAAAAACCCTTGAACAAACATGCAATTGACAGAAACCCATAAACCTTATTGATGAGTTTATCAAAGAGAGAGAGACAGGCTTGAATGAAGAGAAATAGTTATGGGTTTTATTGAAATACTCTTCAATTTTGCAGGAGAAAATTGGGCATACGGGCGATATGCATATGACTTAAAACAAAATATCAAAATTGAGAAGATGTTGAAGAAGCTATGACTTTAGATGATTTTGACCTTATAGAAGCTGTCATGGCGATCAGGTTGGTTTATTTAATGAATTAGGAGAGATAAAGTAAAGGTAAAGTCATGTAAGAGCATGAAGGGGGTGAGAAATTGATTGATTTCGGTGGTGGATGGGTTTCGCGAGAGAAGGTGGGTACGTGGATCTAATTTCATACATGAAATTGAAGATGGAGACGTGTAACTATCGGTAAGAGTTTTTTTTTTCATATCTTTTGTTTACTTTGTTTTAATTATCAAGATAAGAAAATTGACAATGAAATGGAAAAATACATATCTATCATCTGGGTTAAGAGATAAATTTAGGAGAAAATTTGGAGGGAACAAAACCAAGATCGGGTTATGGGTTAATTTTTGTTGTGGAAAGTAAAAATCGGAAAAAAATGGTTGGTCTTTTCTCTAGATTTTCTTTCAGTAGGAAAAAAATGGAATTGTGGACCCCACTCTATTTTAACATTTGAACTTTAAGCACCTCAAAGTTTACATCGAATTCCTAATATTTCCCTTGAGTTAACATCGTGGAAGACCACGTGTTATTTAACGTGACTTTTCTAACCGTTGTCGCGGCTAGGGTGGAAAATATGAAAAAACATAACGTCAGATATCATTATTGGACAAACCTTAGGTTGGGGTGCACTATGTGATTTGGTGGATACTTTGGGGGGGGATTGTAATTTGGTATAATTATAAGGAAAATACTATCCTTATAAGACTTAGTAGTTGTAAGTAAAGTTATAAAATTAGTTGTAAGACTAGCAATGTTGTAATTATAATTTGTATCATATTTAAATTTAAAGTTTAAAAATACAATACTTTCAAAAAATGAAATTTAGAAGTTATTTAATTTCTTTTGTTATCTTTCATTTTCTTCCATCAACCTCATCTCTCATAGACCCACCACCATTACCGCCACTACCACCTTAAATAACATCATTAACCCAAAAATCAATTTTTTTATTTTTATTTTATTTCTTTGTCTAATTTTTTACTACTTCGTTCAAATTAACACATATGCAAAACTCATCATTTATAGACTCACCACCACCAGAACCTTAAATTTCACTATTTACAAACCTAAATTCAATTATTTGAATTTTTAAATTTGATGATTGAAACCCTTTCTTATGAAGATTTGAAAAATTGATAATTTGGAAATCTAACAATATCGTATTCCACACATAAACCACCACTACCATGGTTACAATTGCCCCCACCATTACCCCTAACCACCACCACCAGCATCCCTGCAACTACCACCACCGGTATCACCACCACCAAGAAATACGTTCACCTTGTCTTGCTAAAATAGAAAAATAAAATATATTTAACTTCCATTAAATCGAACTGCTTTCTTTAAACGTATCTCTTATAGATTCTAGTGTTCTTCTCTAACAAAACACAAATATTTGTTAACGAAGTTCTCCATTTTTTTTAATCTTCTTGACATTATATCACATTTCCTTAACACATTTTCTTAGATTATTCACAAGTAATTATTAAACATGCTACATAAGTGCCTAATATCTTAATACTCACCAACAAATGTATTATTATAGTTATATTTTTCTCAGATACCTCTAATAATGTCTTTCCCCACCTATGATGTCTGACTTTCATAGATAATTTTTATACTTATCCGACTTTGTCATCTATCGTTCATGGGTGTTAAAAATAGTAATGGAAAATCATACATGTTAGGATTATTTTGGTCATATTTTACTTGTGACGCAAAATGAGATTTGATTATATTTTCATAATTTAGTTTTCCATTTGATATTTAAAATATATTTTAATTAAAATAATAAATAATTATTTCAATAGTTATACATTGTCTTATTTTAAATTCAAATGCGAAATAAACGCATTACTTCAATATATATATATATATATATATATATATATATATATATATATATATATATTCTATTCTATTCTATTTATTATTTCATTCTTCACATTCTTCCGTCAACCTCATTATTCATAGACTCAGCACTACTACCACCTCAAATTTCACCATTAGCACAAAAGTAAATTTTTGATTTGATTTTATTTCATTTTCTAATTCCTTACTCCTACCTTCAAAGTAACTCATTTGCAAAAGTCATCATTTATGGACACACCACCACCACAACCTTAAATTTCACTTTTTACAAACTCAAATTCAATTTTTAAATTTTTCAAATTTTCAAATTGAAACTAAAACCCATACGGATCTTTGAAAATTAGATGATTTGGAAATATCACAATGTTGTATTTCATCTAAACCTCCACTGTCATCCCTACAATCACCATCATCACCGCCCCTAACACCACTATCCTTGCAGTCGTCAACACCGTTATCACTATCACCAAGAAACGCACTCACCTCACATTGCTCAAATGGAGACATAAAATTTCTTGAACTTTCGTTTAGTCGAACTTCTTTCATTAAACATCTCTCATTTCTTAGTTCCAACACACTTTTTGTGCAAATTACTAAGTAAGGAGAAAATATAATTTTAGGATGAGACAACTTAAAAGGATGTCGGTTGGTGACAACCTATTTCAATAAAATGAGAGTTGCAGTAAAAGAAAGAAAGTTGATAGCCAGAGGAGGAAATATAGAGATTCTCACATATAACTACCTCGAGTCCGATGAAGAGGAGCAAGCAAATTAAGACCAAAAGAGGTTAGAGCTTTGGAACCCAATTATGAAAATGAGTAAAATATTTTGAATCCAGTTATTTGTGATTAATAACATTGGTTTTGTTTGTAATATCTATAAGTTAGGGACCATTGATAGTTTGAAAAACTGTTGTAGTAGTCTGAAAATTTAAAGAAGTAAATAGTAGATTTTAGCATTCTTTTCTAATAAAACACATAGATTCATGAATTGGTTCTTCATCTTCTTGACATTATGACACATTTTCTTAACCCGTTTCTCTTAGCTTATTCATGAGTAATAACTAAATATGCTACAGATTTGTTTAATAGTTTGATACTCACTAACAAATCTATCATTATAGTTACAATTTTCTATATACATCTAATAATGTCTTTCCCGAACATATATATTTAAGAAATAAAGAAATAAAACTATATTATTTTTTAGTTTCAAATAAATTTTTAGTCTCTTGAGTAAATGTTTTTTTTTTGTCATTTTAAAATATATTGGACGATATTTGTAACGATAATAGTAAGAGGGGGAAAATGATAACAAAATCAAAATACAAGACGAAATGAATAGAATTCAATAATGTAGGACCTAACTTTAAAATATGTACAAGTCAAGTGATCAAATTATTATTTAATTATTCATGGAATTAATTAGCCTATGACAAATTTACTTGTTCAACCTTAATTAATAGTGATTGATTTATTATAGTTAGGGCTATTTTTGTCCAAACATTACTTTTTGTCATGGTAAATTTACTTATTTTGTTCTTAATTAAATGATGAGTTGTTTATTTGGTGAAGAGTTATTTTTGTCTATCAATTAAATTGTAAGAAACAAACTTGACTTTTATAGTATGAGATGAGAGATGAGAGATTCATGAAATTAATTAGCCTATGACAAATTTATTTGTTCAACCTTAATTAATAGTGATTGATTTATTATAGTTAGGGCTATTTTTGTCCAAACATTACTTTTTGTCATGGTAAATTTACTTATTTTGTCCTTAATTAAATGATGGGTTGTTTATTTGGTGAAGAGTTATTTTTGTCTATCAATTAAATTGTAAGAAACAAGCTTAACTTTTATAGTAAGAAAGATTACAGTTCATTTTGCTTTGATCATCTTGTTTTTGAGCCAATTCTAATTAACTGTTCTGAATATATTATGTTAACGAATTTCATCTGCTAGAATTATAATGCAAAACTCTCGGGTTTTGGATTGGGAAAGCTGTCCCTTTATAACGACACCCACGTTACGCTGTTTTTTGGAGCCTATGTCTTTGCAAACTCCCGAGTACATGGCCACCGTAAGTTATTAAATCATCTTCTCGTGATTGGTTTACGTCAAATCTTTGATGACGATTCAAGATGTAAAGTGTGTACGCTTGTAATTGGTTATAGAAATACTGTTTCTCAATTCCAGAGTACTCTTGGTTAGTTGTTGAGGGAATCGTAGAACGCGGAGTTAAGTAAGAATTTTGTTACTACAATCTAGTTACATGCAACAAATCAGACTCTGCCAACCATTAGTATGATCTATCTACAACTTTCTTGACCCTAGCACCTGCATACTAGAATTAACTTTGACCATGTTTCTGGTTTTTTTTATTTTCTTTTTCCATGTGTCCCCGATTGACCTGAAAATCTGTCTAAATTGGTGTATTATATGGTTATATCATCAAAAGATCCTTTAGCTATGGTTGAACACTTCTTCATGAGTAGACTAAGAATGTGCGTACTTTGCATTTCAAAGGTTCAGGATGTCAAAGCCCGCTCAACCAATCCTCAGATCATTGTAATGAATAAACTTAAAATTTTGTGAAAAAAGAAATAATTGAGGAACTTGGGTTCTACTAGAATGAATCAAAGATATATATACGGCCCGATATGATATACGACTCCATTACTTCCTATGTAATTTTTAGCATCCTTGTGATTTATGCGCTCGTTTCTCCAATCTTCACTTTATTATCAAAGTAAATTGGACACCTCACCGCTCAACATGCCCTAATTCGGCAGTCATCTCGTATTTGAAGAGTGATGTCATTGTTTTGGAGTAACCTTATTGGAAGTATCGACCGGTCAACGTGCACTTGATACTGAAACGGCCCGATGGGAAGCAAAATCTGTGGAGTCGCACCCGCTTCATCTAACTAATAAAAGAAAGCTAAAGACAATAGTGGATCCGAGTCTCATGCATAATTACCCTCAGGGCCGTTCCTAGCATTTGATTGGTTCAGGGCGAAGCTCAAGAAAGGGCTCTTATTTAATAATAAAAATTTATATTTATACATAACTGACCCAAGTCATAACATACACAAAAAAATATTAAGGTTGTAATTATCATAATAGTATCTAACAACCATGTTACAAATGTCAACAAAAACAAACTTATCAAAACAAGAGTGGGAACATAGCAATAGCAAAGAACAAAACGGCACTAGCAAAGAACAACAAAAGCAAAGACTAGCAAAAGAACAAACAAAGACTACTCGCAACAAAACAATGCAACAGAACAAAGAACATCAACGACATAACCGCACTAACAAACAAACGAACTAATCGTGAAAAAATATTTCTTCGTGCATTTCTAGATGCAAAATCATCAATTATAGTATCAAGATTAATATTATCCAACATTTCCTTTTCAACACATAAAATAGCCAGACCACTCAACCTTTCTTGTGGCATTGATGACCTCAAGTAGGTTTTCAATAATTTTAACTTTGACTTCTCTCAGCTGATGCTACAGTCATATGCATGGTCAATAAGATTCGATAAGCAATTGAAACATTAGGATAACAGTCTGCTGCTTTGACAAATTCAAGAATTTCAATCGCTGACATTGACTCATTTGGTAAAGTCAATTGCAATACTTTTAATTCAAAAAAAAAAAAAATCATGTAAATCCACATCTAACACATTATCATGAGAAAAAGTAGATGTAAAATTAGTGCAACATTCTTTCAGTTCATCATCATCTAATGACCTCAACTTATTCGAATCAAATAAGAATCCAAATATACTTTCAAATTTTGTTAATTGCTCAAATCTATTTTTCAACGAAGTAGTTATCATATCCACAACAACAAGAAAGTAATTAACTTTAAAAGACTCCTCAACTGATTGTATTTCTTCATCATGATCAATTTCATCAAATTGTCTTTTCCTAATAATACGACGTTTAGTTGGAAATGTAGGCTCCACATTCATCTCTTGGGCAAGACTTTTGGCAATATCCATACTAGAGACAAAACCTTCATTTCTATATTTCTCAAAATAAATCATAACACCTTCTACTTGCTTCATGGTAGCATCAATGCACATAGATTTAGAATGCAACTTTTTACTCACCATGTTAATAGCATATAACATATCATACCAAATAACCATGCCAAGTAAAAATTCAAAACTCTCAAGTGCACTAGCCAAACTTTCAGCCTCACTCTTTGACTTGGCATCATCACAAGATCTAGATAATTCCACCAATGGCAATCTTATTTGAGGAGATTGAAACCTAATAGGTTTAACACTTTTTATTCGACTCTCCCAACTAGTATTGGACAATGATTTCACAGTTAAACCAGAAACATTATCAAGTAAAACCTTCCATCTTTTTGGAGAACTTGAAAATAATACATATATACGTTGCACAACTCCAAAAATGAAACAAATTTTAACACAAGAATGCGCCATATCACATAGAGTAAGATTAAGACTATGACAAGCACATGACATATATAAAGCTCTTGGATTTATTTCAAGTAATCGCTTTTGAACCCCTCAGTGCTTTCCCTTCATATTAGAACCATTGTCATAACCTTGACCTCTCACATCATTAACATTAAGACCAAGAGACTTAAATGCATCCAATAATTCACTGAAAAGTCCAAATCCAGACAAATGGTTTCTTTTTTTCCTTTTTTCACTTCCCGACAAATGTTTTTTAGGCAACATCATACAAATCAATATTGATTAGAATAATAACACAATTTGACAAGAAAATGAACGAAAGCACCTGTATGGAGTAACAAGGTTTGACTTGATCAACTCTCAAACTCAGATAATCAGTACTTGACAAATGTGATTATGTGAAATGTGAAATTACAATTAGCATTCAAATAGAATGTAAGAATGAAAGAATCGAACAAATATTAACCCAAATATTAATTATTAAAAATTATTTAAAAATGAACAATATGTGAAGAACTAATGAGTAATGAAATAATGAATAATAAATTTAATAATATAATATATTAATATGTCAATGAGACTAATAGACTATCAGAGATTCAGAGTCGTCACTGATCAGACTATGAGTTTATAAATTATGATTTATCATATGAACTTAGTCTTTGAAATTGAAGTATTGAAAAATTGACTAATGACTAGTTGAGCGACTAGTCTACAGACTACACAGTTCCATGAGGTTTGGATCAATCGACTTTCCTAATTTCACCCAGTCCATCAAAGATTATTCTCATTTGATGGTGTTCCAGATTATGGATTGATGAATATCGTCTCCTAAACATGGACATTGCAACTTGCTCAAATGGTAGGACGAAAAATTTAATAGCAATATAACTAAAACAACATACCGAATCCCAACCCACTAAGAATCACTTTAATGTACCTGAATTTATGTCAATACCTGAATTTATGTGAATCCATTAAAATCTTGAAGGGAAAAATGTTACTGTACAAATGTACAATCATAAAATTAACACAAAAAGAAGCCCCACTATTCTCTGTGTTAAATACAATCCAATTATCCAAACCACACAAATATACGCCAAATAGTCTGATTAGTCTCCCTTAAAACTTAAAAGATTGTCCATGAGCCGAATTGCTTACACTACATACATAGTCTAGATAATACATTACATATTTTGATATTTTATAATTTTATATTTAATATAATAAATTAATAATATTTACATCAAATCAATAATCATCATTACATGAAATGATGAGATGAGAAATCAGAAATTCATCAGAATCAGAAGTCACTAGTTAGTAGTTAGATTGTTAGAACTTAGAAGAATCAAGAATGAAGAAATGAAGAATCAGATTTCAGAACTCAGAACTCAGAAGAAAGAATGAAAGATTTTCAGATTTCGGCAGGTATTAACATATCAGGAGGCAGCTCATCACGAATTCACGATTCTGATTCTGTGATTCACGACGACGGCGTGCGGTGTGCGATTTGTGTCGTGAGAATTGTGATTTGTATTTGCAATTGGTATTTTAACTTTATATTTTTTTTTGACCTAATTCACAAATTTGATTTTCTTCAGACTTCAGACTTGCCGAATGCCGAGTTAACGCCTACCGGGTACAGCCGAGCTTGTGGTGTGCGTGTCTTTTGTAGAATTGGGCTCATCTTTGGACTTTGGATTTGGGCCTCTTCAACAAACCTAATATAAATTATATATAACTACTACTAATACCTAAAAAATATATAGGCCCCCAATTTCCTTGGGCCCCGGGCCGGTGCCCAGCCTTGCCTCGCTTGGCCTCGACACCCCGTGGAAGGTGCAATCAAGGCAGCTAAACTTGTACGAAAATGTCTCCAAGGTGAACCCAAGGATAGGCCGTCAATGGATGAAGTCCTGCAGAGTTTAGAACAGATCAATGCCATGAGATCTAACAGGGGATTTCTATTTTCTACATAGCCTCAAGCCAGGTTCCAAACAGTCATTAGTGTGAATTGGCGGACGTTAAACATCATGAACCAATATTGGAAATTTGGAACCAAAACTAGTTTAACTAGCTTGATTGGTTTGTGTATGTATATGATTCAATTTGGTTTCGACTCGAAAATTTCCAAAACTGATTGCTTTTCTAATAGCTATACTGGGCATTTCAAAAAATTTAGCCATGTTTTTATTAGGACAAGAGTTGGGATATTGATTTATTGATGCACCAATTGATTATTAGTTAGACATGTCCATAGGGTTCCGGAACCGGAACTGGCGCGGTTCATGGAGGAGGTGCTAGCAAACCGGATTCGAACTGTGAACCTTTACGATCCGATTTTGAACCGTGAACCGTATTTATGGTTCCAAAAAAATATTTTTTACATTTTTTTTGCATTTTTTGGTTTTTGTTTAATTTTTTAAAAAACTATCTTAGTTAAAACCATTCTTCACCCCCAAGATCATCTGGCCCATCTATTTGAATTTTGACATTTTTTTTTATTTTGTCGTTGGAGCCGTGAAGCGGCGGTTCACGGTTTACTGTTCCAGTTCAGAACCACCGGCTAACGAAAAAACAATTTAGACGAACCTTAATTAAACTGGTGAACCTCCGGTTCCGGTTCAATTGAAGGTCTGGTTCTGCACGGCTCGGTTCTTGGGTGATTCGGTTCACGGTTCGAACCGTGAACCGCAAACCTTTTATGCATATCTGCTATTTGTTAATAGCTTGTGCCTTCCATATTACCTCGGGGCAGGGTTGTAAAATAGGGCAAAAGCCCACGGGTATGCCCGCCCCGCCACCCATTAGGAGAGGGTTTGGCTGATGTATTTGATACCCGTTTGGAAAACGGGCTTTTCGGGCTTTGCCCATACAGGCTATGGGCTTTGCGGGGCGAGGCGGGGGGCAAGTTGCCCGTACAACTCTCACAGTCACATTATTTATGGACTCTAGACTGGACAATGGACACACAGTTAGTGACTAGTGAGTGAGCGACCCAGGCCCATTTTAGTTTGCGTTAGGGAGTTAACATAGGTCTCCGTCTCTCATAGTCAGTCTCATTCTCATTCTTCAGAAATTCTTAGTTTCTCACTTTCTCTAGTGACTCCGTCTCCGGCGGGCAGCGAGTCAATGACAACTTCATTTCTTTCGGCTTCTTCTCTCCTCCGTCTTTGCTCATCCATCTTCGCCGCCTCCGTCTCCGCTCCTCCAGCTTTGCCGCCGCCGATTTCATCTCCATCTCAGATCTCAAGCTCTCTCTCCCATCCGACCATCCTACTCCAGATCCCGCGACTCCTCCAGTCCTCACCCACCGACATGACGACATCAATCTCTAATTTCTTCGTCCCTGTGAGTCTGTGACTGTCCCTCTGCGTCTCTCTTTCTCTCGCTCTTGGAGACTCAGTCTCACATCTCTCTATCAAAAATCCAGCCACCATTGGTGGCATACAGATCCGGTACGACATCACTGCCTCTTCCCCACCTCTCGCCCACTTCCCTTACCGTGTCACCGGCCATCCCCAACTCCTTCCACCGCCCTTAGAAATCTGTTTTGATTTGAAATTTGAATTTGTTTTCAAAAAGGGATGTTTGTTTTTATACAATATTAAGTTTTGTTTTGGAATGAAATATGTTTGACTGCTGTTTGGATTCCATGTTTTGGTTGTTTTTTTGGTATAAATGTATAATATTGAAATTTGGCGGGCAAGCCCGTTTTTCCCGCGGCCCTATACGGGGTGGGCTGGGCCAATAATTTTAAGGACCGTCATGTTTGCGGGCTTTCCCACAAGAATATTTGTATATAGCCCGAAGGACTTCCGAGGATATGCACCGGAGCTTAATGTCTCTTTGCCTAAATTGAGGTGTCTTCGGAGCCGAGTGGGATTTTACACTACTTTTTTTTAAGTGGGGCTTCGTCTGCCCTTGAATCCCCTCAGTTGTGAGCTTCTCGACGAAGCCGGAGCTCACCCTCTAGATCTCTCCCTCAACTTAGTGAGGTACTTAGTCAGCTTTGGTGCATGTCTTCGAGTGCCTGGCTTCGAGCCTACTCTCTCTTTGTTCAAGACTTACTTTAGTGTTAACTTGTCTCTGGGGTGCTTGTAGTGTAAGCATCATAATAACGGGGTTAACTTATTAGCAAGGCCTCCGGGTAAGACGGGGCATTGGGCCGACAAGGTATTGGTCGTCGAGAGTAGACGAGGATGGAATTTTCCTGTTCCCCACGATTCTGTAAACTCGGTGAAGTCCCTATCCCCCGTTTCGGCCCTATCCAAGTACGAGCAGAAAGTGAAGTTAGCCGTGGAAGATTATCTGGGAGTCCATGGGGGAATCCTTTGGTGTTTTCTTGGAGTTGGGTTTCTGGGGCTGAAGAGCTGTTGAGATTGGTGGGCATGTCAACCAAGGATATGAAAGATATTAGACCTCGATGTAGTATGCCCGAGGTTGACACTTATCCGGGGTGGTTGGTTCACAAGAACCTTGTATTCAAAGGGGATTGCTCATCTTTTAAAAATTCAAGTGATGAGGCGTCATGCCCTGACCATTGTGAATATCTTTCTTTGCTTATTTTGTTTTTGTCGTTGATTCTCTCACTATGATTTTTCCCGACCTTGACCTTTTCGGTTTTCAACCATGAAGAACCTTGATGCTCGGATGAACCTCGCTCACAGCCGGAAGACCATGATTGTAGATCATCGGGAAGTCCTTCGAGTTGCTGCTTCAGACATTACTAGAGGCTACCTTCTGCCTACATAGCCTTTGAATGACGATATTGCGGCCCCGGTTGCCAAGGTGGTGAAAGCGATCCCTTCCTCATCTCAGGTGGCTGGCTCGCGGAATGTTCCACAAGTGACGATCTCGCTGACAAAGTCACCAGTCATTGAGCTCGCCAAGTCGCCTGCTGTCACCTCCATTCCCCTTAAAGAACCTCCTTCCCTCCAAAAGCCTTTGCATAAGCGAAAGCGAAAAGTGATGGAGCTGATTGACGAAGAAGACGAAGATGAGCATGGAAATTCTGAGTAACCTCTCTCTGTCGAGAAGGGTAAATCGGTGGCTGAGGCTAGGTCATCCTCTTCTTATGAGGAAGTTGGCGTACCGTAGCTCGAGGATGATTTTATCTTGTCGACCACTAAGGAAGGTGCCATGGATATTGCCAACACTATTGTGGTAATTTTGATTTCATTCCCCTCGTGGTAATTTTGATTCACTTCCTGATATCACTTCCTTGCGGGGGTGGCCGGGGTATCGAGGGGCTATGAAAAACATGAATGAAGTTATCTTGCGGCTGAGAGTATCTTGTCACGTTTTCTCTCTTGGTCTTTCTTCATGTTTCGTACTTTGATTTGATCGTTGGTTGTCTTGTTCGATTGTTAGGCTTGTGCCATGGTCAAATCTCTCTCTACTTGTCTTGGCCATATCTCGAATAATGAGAAGAAGTTGCGCCGAGAGGCTCGTCTGGGCCAAAAAGAAAAAGAAGTTTTGAAAGCGAAGCTAGAATCTTTGGAGGGGGATCATGCCCATAAGGCATCCGACCTGGAATGAGCTTTGAAGCTTTTTGAAGATGTGAAGGCTCAACGGAACAAGCTGTCGGATCAAGTCAGTAGCCTGGAGCAGAGAGCAGCCAGAGCCGAATGACAGGTTACCGAGGTTGAGCAAGCAAAGGATGTTGTGCTAGGTGAGCAAGATAATGCATTAGCCAAGGTTGTTGAGCTTGAAGAACAGTTGAAAGAGGCCAAGAAGTCTGCCATCGACCAATATAAGGAAAGTGATGAGTTCACCTATGAGCTTGTGCCATATTATTCTCGAGGTGTTCGTCATATCCTTCGCTGCGCTGCTGCCTTCAGCGTGCTCATGGGGGAGCCAGTCGACTGGGGGCTTGAGCCACTTTCGAGTAGCATTGCTCAATTGGGACATGAAATGGTTCCTTTTCAAAGTGAGGAACTTAAGCTTGTCCACGAACAAGATCACAGCGAGGACCTTTACGAATGGATACCTCCGGCGCCCTAGGACCATAATGTTATGTCTTTGGTCGAAGCTACAAAGTGGAACGAGGAGGTTCCTTTTAATCCTGAGCTGAGGATGCGGGACTTTTTAGGCGAGCAATCCAACAGTGATCAACTTGTCGTTGATATCCAAGCTGCCGAGGACCGAGCCCTTTCTTCGAGAGTCCCTAGCCCCCTTGCTTGCCATCCCCCCCGGACAATGATTTTATACTTGCCATGATGTATTTGTTGCACGTATATGCTTGTGATTCCAAAATAATTTCGTCGCTTGTATTTGTTGATGTTTGTTTGAACATTTCGCGCTCGTACCCGATTTACATTGTTGTTTTCGCGTATTTCAGCGTATTTGCTTTGTTTGTTTTTCTCGTCTCTGTGTGAACATGAGTTGTTTGTTAATTGTCGCCCCCCAGTGTACCGAGGATATGTCATTAGTCCCCTCCTCCTTTTCGAGGTTGAGGTGAGCACGTAAGGTCTTTTAAATTGCAACCTTCCCCGCGTCCCGATGATAGGTCATTGATCCCCTCCTCTTTTCCGAGGTTGAGGTGAGCACGTAGGCTCTTGCAAATTGCAACCTTCCCCGTGTCGCGAGGATAGGTCATTGATCCCCTCCTCTTTTCTGAGTTTAAGGTGAGCACATAAGCTCTTGCAAATTGCAACCTTCCCCATGTCACGAGGATAGGTCATTGATCCTCTCTTCTTTTCCAAGGTTGAGGTGAGTGTGGGTCCCAAAGAGCACAATAATAAGCTAGAAGGGGGGGGGGTTGAATAGCTTATTAACACTTTAAAACTTTTAAGTAAGTTCCTTGAAAGTTACTTGCAATCTATGAAAAGAATCAAGTAGCGGAAGACCTTCAAGAAAATTGTTCCAGGTCTGCCGATAAGGACTACCGGTAGACCTTTTACGATTACTTAAGTTCTCACTTGAAATGGATAATATAAACAATGAAACTAAGCAGCTTCAAGTAATAGACAAACAGAGGGAAATAACACAAGTATTTTGGGAGGTTCACAACTGTAATGAGTGCTACGTCCACCACCAAGGCAGTCAACCTTGGATTTAAATTGTGCACTATGTTTTCCACTTAGATCAATTACAAAGAATATCCCTAATGGATCGTGTACAAAATATTGACTTGTGTTTGGGTCTAGGGAATTAAATATCTGTAAAAACAAGATATTTAATTCGTGCAGAAGTATAGTTAATGGAAGTTAACAACAAGAAGATTAAAGCAATAAATGTTGATGAGCAGCTTCTTGTTGTCGACGAGGACTTCTAGATCTGTTAAGGATCTATTGAATGCACCAAGCTGAAAGACTTGGAGTTGTGTAGTTTCAGAGCAATTCTTTAAGTGTTCGATTGATTCTGTACAGTTGTCCTTTGTTCCAGTCTTCAATGGCAATATTTAAAGCAGGTGCAATTCAAAAGAATCCGTTGGAGAGGACGAAGACTTCAACAGCTCTATTCATAAATGCATTAAATGCATGGGGCTGTCAGTCAAGGATTTTCGTCTTCCCAGTTATCTAGAGTAGATAATCATTTATGAGATCTTAAAAAAGGTGGGCGATTTGGTGTCAGATCTGAGAGATGTAGCAGAAAGTAGGGGCGATTTTTACTCGCTTTCATTCGTCAGACGAAAAGTCTTCCTCGCTTTTAGAAAGTTGCTTTCGGCGGCTTGACATGTCAGGGAATGACTTTGATTAATTCAAATAATATATAGGAATAAGTTTGAATTAATCCAGTTAGCTTTTTGCTGGAGAGGACACGTTGAAGCAGAACAGCTGGACACGAGGTCTACCGAACTTAAGCTTTGAGAGGTCTTCCGGTGAAGCTGAGAAGGGGTCTTCCGCTGAACCTGAAAAGTCCTATAAAAACTATACAAGGCAAAGTTCTATACACAGTTGCCACGCTAATCGATACGCAGCCCGATTAGCCACTGAAGTATAAAACTAATGTAATGTACTGATCATATATAAATTTAACATAAGAATCAACAGTGAGCATGTAAGCTTTTGTAAATTGCAACCTTCCCCGCGTGCTGAGGATTAGCCATTGTTGACTGTTTCTAAATAAGTGAAACTTTTCTTATTGATCTTTGAAAATTTTACAAGGAAAATTTCATCATTTGTAATATAGCTTCAGGTGGTCAGCAAGCCAAGGATTCCTTAATGGTGTGCCGTCTGGTCCTGCTAACCGGTAGGTTCCTTCTCGGTTGACACAGGTAATTTTGAATGGGTCTTCCCAGTTCGGGGAGAGCTTGTTTCTTCCCAGCTTTTTTCCTGTTGCTTCTATTTTTCATAGGACCCAATCTCCCGTTGAGAAACTTCTCGGTTTAACCCTTCTATCATGGTGGATTTTCGTGAGTTTCTTGTAATTGATCATTCGAAGACGAGCTTCGAGTTTTTTTTCTTCAATGTTGTCGAGATCGAGTGTTAGTCCCAAATTTGGATTTTTTGTTACACCTTATGGAAATGATGGGTTTCCGATTCAAGTGGATAAGATGGATCCAGTTCTGCATATCTTCGGCTAGGTTCTCAGTGTTGGTCAATGGAGATTCCGTAGGTTTTTTCCCGAGCTCGAGGGGTTTGAGACAAGGAGATCCTCTCTCCCCTTTTTTGTTCATCATAGTCATGGAGGCCCTTAGCAAACTTCTGGAGAAAGCTACTTTGGTTGGCTACATCAGTGGGTTCAAAGTGGGTGGGGAACATTCTAGGGGAACTTTGGTGTCTCATCTCCTTTTGCGCACACTCTAGTTTTTTTAAGCGGTGAGCGCCTCAACCCGATATCTTAGATGGTGTTGCTTTTCTTTCAGGCTTCGGGTTACGCATCAATATTTCCAAAAGTGATATCATTCCATGGGCGACGTCAGATGTTAACGCTTTGGCTTTTTTTTCGGATGCAAGGTTGCCTATCTTCCGTCCGGTACCTTGGTTTGCCTATCTGAGCCACATATAAGAACAAGAATGTATGGAACTGTGGTTGCTAGATTCGAACGCCGCTTTACGGGCCGAAGAAGCAAGATTTGTCGAAAGGAGGGAGATTGGTGTTGGTGAAAATACTTCTCGAATTTGCCTACGCATTTCTCTGGCCACTCAGTAATTCCAGCCTTCTATAGCATGCATAGATTAGAGAAGTCGAAAGGGATTTTTGTGGGATGGTTGGTCTTTTTAGTGTAGAAACTTCATCTTGTTAATTGGGACACGCTTGCTCTCGATTTGGGGAAAGCGGGCTTAGGAGTGAAAAATCTCAAATTGTTTAATGAAGCCCGCTGGGAAGGGAGTGGTCATGGAGGTACTTGGTAGATAAGGGGCCCGGCTTATGGAGGAAAGTGGTGGAGAGTAAATATGGCTTAGAGAATCATTTGTGGTTTCCACAGAGGTCTATGAAGCATTTGGGGCGTGAGTATGGAAAGGTATTAGTAAAGGTTGGAATGCTTTTGGTAGGAATATTTCATTCAAGATTGGGTCAGCGAAGGTGGAATTTTGGAATGACTTATGGTGCGTAGATGAGGTGTTATCCATCATTTCCGCAGCTCTTATCCTTGTCCAGTGGAAAGGAATAGTTTGATCACCTCAATGCTCTTTAGAGGGAGGTCGAGTATCCCTCGGAACCGACGCTTAGAAGAAATTTTCAGATTGGGAGATGGATTCGGTGACTCAGATTCTTTGAGCTCCTTTACGCCAAAAGTTGGTGGCGAGTCCGATAGGGTGGTTTGGAGAGGGTCGGCGACAGCAAATTCTCGTGAAAGGTTATTATGCCAAGCCGCAAATAGAGATCGGTCATCTTTTCCATGGAAGCTCATGGAAGACGATAGCTCCAAGTCGCCAGTAGCCTTTTTGCATGGGAAGTGGCGAATGAGGCTATTCTTACCGATAACCCGAGGAAAAGAGGGATCATATATGTTAACAGATGTTTTATGCAAGAGAGAGTGAGGAGAGTGTAAATCACTTGGTTTTGCATCGCCTTGGTTGGGATTGTGGAACCTTTGTTCCGCTTGTTCAAAGTGGAGTGGGTATTCCTGAGACCTCCAAAGATTTGCCGTGAGTTGGAGGTATTTTCGGCGTAGGGAAAGGAAAGAAATCTTCAGAAGTCGCCTCGCTGGGGGTGTGGTGGACAATATGGAAGGAAAGAAATCGAGAGCTTTTGGATAATGAGGAAGGACCTATTTCAAATTTGAAGAGTGCTCGCTTCATCTATTGTTTGTGTGGTGCATGGCCGGGCACTTACATTCTCCCCGTCTTCCTCTTTTGTAGATTTTGTGCGTAACTTCCTTTACGATAGTTTATCTTTTGTCTTTTTCTTTAGATATAGGACGCGCCAATTGCTTTGACGCCGATATTTATATACATTTACCATTATAAAAAAAGGGCACAATAATAAGCTTAAAAGGTTATTATACACTTAAAAATTTTTCGTATAAGTTCCTAAACAAGCACTTACAATCTATTAATGAGATTGAAGTAGCGTAAGTCTTGTAAGGAAAGACGCCTGCCGATTAAGGACTACCGTAGACTTGACCGAATACCCAAGTCCGCAATTGAAGAGATAAGTAAAGGAAATAAGAAACAGCTCAAAAAGAATCAACAAGAAGGAAGAACACAAGTATTTGAGATGGTTCACACTATAAAGAGTGTTACGCCCACCACCAAGACAAATAACCTTGGATTTAAAATATGCATTATGTTTTCACTAGTTAGTCAGACACAAGGAATATATCCAATGGATCGTGTACAAAAATATTGACTTGTTGGGGTTTCGGAATTGAATATCTGGATAAACAAGATGAATAGTTTAAAGGGAACAACAATAAAAAGCTTAAGATAAATGTTGACGCAGCATCTTCTTGATTGTTGTCGAAGACTTCTTTGATCGCTTTATGATCTCTTTGAATGCACTAAGTATAAAGACTTTGAGTTGTTGAGAATTTCGTAGCGTTGTTCTTCGCCTTTAATGACAAGATTTATAATTGAGTATTCTTGAGATCCGTTGAGAAGACGGTCTAAGGGTAACAAAATTTATTAGGTCAATGCATTAAATGCATGGAGCTATT
>JABEVN020002096.1:0-22559 GCA_013146195.2 Codonopsis lanceolata
ATTTTGCATGCCGTCATGTGGATTTGGGAAAGCTGGCACTGGCCGTGGTGTTTGGTGATTTTGGGCGGTAATAAAGGTGGTGTATGCCGCGGAGTTTTGGGTTGATATGGATTTTGAGCCGGATATAGGTTCCGTAGCGGTGAAGTTGGTGGATCGGCTGTAGATTCCGGGTTGGATATGGATTTGGGCTGGATGTGGATTTTGGATTGAATGTGATTTTGGGTTGATGTGGATGTCGGTTGATATGGAGGAGAGGACTGCAAGTGTTGATATTTGGGTAGTCGGGATTTGGTGGGAGGATTAGGATTTGGAGCGACAGTTGTTTGGTGGGTTAGTGTTTGGCCGAGGGCTTGGGTTTGGAAGGGTATGTGAGGTTGATGCTTCTTGAGGGACTGCAGGGGAAGAAATTACCTCACCACTGGATTTTAAGCTTTGTACCAGATTAGCCATTTGGCTCATTATTCGATCAGCCGTTGCACCGAAATTTTGGTCTAGCCATTGCCGATAGCTGAGCCTGGAGCGCCCCCGAGCTCCCTCGTGACCGCACTCCATAGCGGATCGCTTCACTTTCGCCGCCATACCGTTCGACTGCATTCTCTCGAATCGCCGCCTCTTTTTTCTCGATTCTGCTTCTCGTCTCTCGATTCGATCTTCCACTTGATTCACGATCAAATCCAAGATCGCTCTTCCTTTCCAAGCCAAGCCTCGGGAAAATGGGTTTGGTATCGTAAGGTCGGTCAAGGCTTTTATGGCTTGGATTATGATGCCTTTATTAGTATATTTTATTATTTATTATTTTTCCCTACAAATGACCTGATAAGCACCTCGCTAATTTTGACAGCCTCAGACTTTTCCTCGAACAAGGGATCCTTTCTCCGCAGTATAGGACCAACGTATTCCACCCGCCTTCGACTCCTCGAGATTAGATCGATCCTGTGCGAAGGGCCTATACTCTTTCCGGGATCCACCATTCGAAATGGTCTAGGTCGAGCATTTGAAAATAATAAGTCAGCCCCAGTGTATATTTTTTTTTGACTTGTGCAGATTTTTTCTTTTTTTCTTTTTGACTTGCGCGGAATTTTATTTTATTTTGACTGGGACTGACCCACAATTTAAAATGCAAAACCGGTCAGTCCTTGAAGTGTCCTGAGAATCTATATGCAGTCTAACGTTGGCTTATGCATGGGGTAGGCTGGCTATGGTGTAAGGTAGCAGTTCTGAATATATTTATATGCATGTGCACGTGTATGCGTTATCTAAAACGCAAAACAAAGTTTTTTTTTTCAGATATAGAAATAGAAAATAAAGCAGATATGGCCTGTCTTGCTGTTATGTGTGGATTTTCTCGGCTTTTTAGCTTAAGCGCGAGCAAACAGGCATATCATCAAGAAATAGAAAGAAAAGCGGGGAATCTATTTATTTTTATTAGAAAATGGGTCCTAATCCCCAAAATAAAATGACAGAATGAATGCATATATGTATATATTTTGCAAAATGGAAATAAAGCAGAAAATAGTAACATAAAGCCGAAAATGAAGTGATTTTAAAAATAAAGCCCCAGCCCTTTTGTTGTGCTGCCTGGAAATAAAAAAGAAAAACTACATAGATATCATATATAAATTTTTTTTTTTTGATTTTTTTTAAATACGAATATTTTCAATTATATCAGTAACAGTGTTTGAAATGAAACTGCTGCAAGATAGAGGATCATATCCACAAATATAGACACGGATGTTAAAGGAATGCAATATTAGAGTGTTTAAATTAATATAACAAGCATACTTTAGCCGAAACAAAAGAAAAAAGTTTTGTTAACGAGTCTAGCCTCCATCTTTATTTATTAAAATAAAAGCGATCTCCCCAAAGAAGTCGCCAATGTGGGTTCCCCGTGAAAGTGCCTGCCCTCGCGCCTCTGATTGGGTGCACGTCCGCAAGCGGACGCGGTGACATCCATCGGCCCTGCTCCACCTCCCTTGTTTAGTGGAGGACGAAATCAAAAGTGCAAGAGGAGTGCTATTGGAATAGCGCGTTGGAATGCGCCTTGGTTGCCTTTAGTGGATTTTTGATCCAATATGGGAGCTTTGGAATTTCTATGTCAAGTTATCCCTTTTTTAGGGGATACCAGGATATAGGAATACGTCACCTTTCCATTCTCATTCTCCCTTGTTTAGGGGAAAACGTGAAAGTGCAAAGAAAGATGTTGCAGCCTTCCACTATGGATTTTATGAAAATAGTCTTATGGCCTATTTCGATCACTATGAGTGCTTGGTTTTCTACGCCAAGTTATCCCTTGTTTGGGGATACCAGACATAGGAATACATCACCTTTCCATTCTCATTCTCCCTTGTTTAGTGGGAGAACGTGGAAAGTGCAAAGAAAGATGTTGCGAGGCCCCACCGATCCAAAATGTTTTAGAGTCGCCATCTTTATTTTAAGGCAAAAAATAAAGAAAACCGTAAAAAGAAAACCGTAGATAGAGAAAACGGGTTCGAGGCTAAGTTACGAGTCGAAGGTGGAAGGTGCTAGGCACCCAACTCGCCCTTTTGGTCTCAAAACGGTTTTTTGGCTAAAGTATGCTTTTTGTTATATTTATTTAACAAGTAAATAAAGCATTAACTCGCCTACAAATACATCTGTTACATCTATATTATTTATGCACTTGCAAATGTTTTTTTACAAACAATCACGTATATATTTGAAAATATTTGGCCATAGTAATCGCTACATTTAGTATTATTTCCTAAATAAATTTGGGCAGATAATCGCTATATATTGATATTGAACCTGACCGAAATAATACTTTACAAATAAAGACTTTAATGAATAAATGAAATAAATAATTACAAATCTATCTAAAAACATTTTCCCATAATAACGATTTATATTTAGTATTATTTCCTAATTAAATCCGGCAAAGACAACCGCTATATGACTACATTGGACCTGATTGAAATAATACTATTACATACAAATGAAAGACTTTAAAAGTAAAAACTTACAGACGGCCTAGTGGTGTGCTCGCCTCCGTCTCCTGGGAGAGAGAGTCTTTTTTGTTGTTGAAGTTGTGTGTTGTGTGTGAATTTGGGCAAAAGGATCGCCCGAAGTTACTTTTCTGCCTCGGATCGGGCAGGTAACTGCTTATGTTTGGTTGTTTGATTGATCGAAGTAGGCCGAAATCGCGGAGTAACGCCTTACCACCGGGCCGATTTGACCTTTAAATCGGGCGAGTAACCGCTTCTTTCCACGATTTTTGGACCGGGAAAAATGGTGGATACCTAGTGGGGGGCTAAGGTACACTTCTACGGTTGGTTTTGTGTTTGGCGCAGGTTTGGCAGGTTTCGAGGCTTGGAGGTGATCTCTCACTATCTCAAGCCGCTTCTCTATTTCTCCAACAGCATTGTTAACGCGAGAAGCTTTGACGGATGAATTCTCATGAAATGAAGAGCCAGAGCATCGCTATTTATATAGTCAAGGTGGACATTACGGGCATTTCTTTTTCTTCTTTGCGCATCAACTGGTTGGACTTTGCGTTGGATAAGTTGCATTATGCGGCAAATTTTGGATGAACAGTGCACAGAGAAAAGGAATTGGGCGCCACCCCCTCCATATTTGGGCGCCATGCCCAAATCCTTTGGTAGCCACGCCTATTTTCTTCTTCATGCATCAAACGAATGTACACTATGCTCCGAGATTTGTGAATTGCGGCAACAAATGGATGAACAGTGGCTGGGAAAGAGAATTGGGCTCCACTCCCTACCAAATTGGGCGCCATGCCCAAATTAATGGGTGGCCATGCCCAATTTTCAAACTTAGTCCTTTTTTAGCACCTAGGTCCCTGCAATTTGTCATTTTACGCATCCTGCTTTGTCCTTTTGCACTTTTGACCCTGTAACTTGACATTTGTTAATGTTTTAACAGGTCTTGATATTTTATGTCATGTCACATACCAGGGGTACGAAATTGGGGTGTCTACACCTAGCCTCAAGGCCACACAAATTTCACTAAAGAGAATGATTGTTTTACACGAAAAACCCTTGTGAAATAACTAATAAAAATTCTCACAAGACAATGAATCTTGGAGAACAAAAACCCCACATAAACAAGTTTAACAAAATGTGGGAAGAAACAAAAACAACCTCCTTTAAACAAAACAGGAAGACAAAAATAGTTTTTCCAAAAATCTGATGTTACTGCCAATGTTGTAACATTTACAGTCTTCAGCGAGTGAATGATCTTTATGTCTGGAAAACAGCTTCAGGATTTTCTGCTTCTGCTCACAGATGAATTGTGTTTTTTCTCTCTCATAAACTCTATACAGCAGCCCGTTTCCTTGCTCAGAATATAAAGGTGTCTGATCCCTACACAACACACAAAGGAGACCATCTACTACAAAGAAAAGGATTAGCCAATAAGGAAAAATCTACAACCTATCAATTTTGTAAGATTTTGTTACCAAATATGAAAGAAGTCAAGATACTTGGTTTGACTAGGATATTTGCTAAGATTTAGTTACCAAATATGGTGTAGCCGAAATCTAAAAAGATTATGCTACCAAAAATAACAAAACTAAATCTAAAACAATATACTAAGTCCTAAATTAACACAAACTAATATAAAATCCTATTTTGTCCAAGAAAGGTGAAAACAAGTAAAAATAGGTCTTGCCTATTTTACCCTTACACTAACCCCATCCCTACATAGGCATTTTAACAAGCTCATCTACTGCAAAATGAGAACCATTCAAAATCACAATTCTCGTGCTCTCTCTATCTTTTTCTTTCTCCTGTCACATATGTTCTTCTTCTTCTTTTTTTCACTTTATCTGTTTTATCTTTTAATGGTCAAAAGACTCATCACCATCATCATAATAAATTCATATAAACACACAATAGCAACAACAATCAATACCCTTTTCCTAAAATCAAAGTATTCCTATTCAGACTTTTTCTTGAATTATCAAAAACCAATTGCAGACAGACATATAACATCAAAACCAATAAAATATTAGACTACACAAATATCTAATATTGTGTAAAATATATTATAAAAATCTATAATTGTAGAAAATCAAAAGAAATAATAAAAATCCAGAATTGTAAAAACATGTAGAGTGAGGGATGACTTCAGTGAGATTGTATAGAAGGGAGAAAGAGAATCCTTCCTCTGCAATTACCTAACGAAGAGAGAGGAATTTGGGGATATAGATTCCTCTGCAATTTGGGGAAATCAACTATTAGTCAAAAATTAGGGTACAAATCATGAAAAGAGAGAGTTAGAAAGCAAGAGAGAGATGGTGACCTGATTTCTTAGCAACCTGTGGAGAGTGATTGCACAAAGATGAGAGAAAAAACAGCCCTAGGGGCAAAAGACTTGAGTCATGTGTATTTTGATGGAGGGAAGCATTAGCGCCAAAATAAAAATCGTGGAAGTAAAATTTTAATGATATATATGATATTATGAAAATTTATAAGTGAGACCCACATCAAACATTTATCACGGTATAGGTTAAACAGTCCTAAAAAATGTTATTTGGAAAGGCCAATGAAAAAAGCGTGCTAAATACTAAGTATTTGTCACCGTTAATTCACCCTTCCCAAAAAAACGTATTTGGGACCGTTTTTCAGCCCTCTCAAATAAAGAGGGTCACAAATAGACATTTTTCTTGTAGTGTGTGCTCTAGTCGAGCCCAGCGACCATCCAAATCCATCATCACCCACATCTCCGGGTGAGTTTTACATCTCTGGCAACTCCCCAGTTCGACAACTTCAAGTAAGATTTGTCTCTAATTCAACCCATTTGGCATGTGATGACATAATTATAATAACTTTGAGCTTTAATTGCCTAAAGTTTGGAAATTTTGAAAAGTTAGTCGATATTAAATTTTTTAGTAACGGTAACAGTAAGAAGAGATAATTGATCAAAAAATTCGAATTGAAAGACCAAACATATACAAAGAAAACAACAAAAAGACAAAACGTAAAATTTTGAGATAGTTCAAAGACCAAATAATTATTTAATTTTTTTTTCAAATGATAGAGCAAAGGAGGCCTACATTTAGTACAATGATGTTCAAAACTTTCCTTTTAGAGTTGGATGGGGTTGCAGACTTTTAGTACCTTTACTTTTCTGTATTAATGAAGTGTGAAGAAGACACTTGAAGTGAAGGACAAAAAATATCCAATTTTGTGGAGGATAGCCGGGTTGGGTGGATACCCGTTCTCTTGGAGTCTGACTCTACAGGAGTTAGTCAGACCAATAATGACAACAAATTCTGATATACAAAAGTTAATGAAAATAAACTTTCAGCCATGGAATTACTCCCATCGTACCTAATTTATTGTCATGGTTGACCTGACGCATCGTTTAAGAAAATCTATTTGACTGGATTATTAATATTGGTTTAATGTGCAGTTTTCTTTAAAGCTCATGTGTATGTGGCTCATAATTAAAGTAGGGTGAAAAAGTAAGGGTAAAGTGGTAAAAGTGATGTTCTAAAAATGTAAGTTTCAAAGTGGACAATTATTTTGGGACGGACGAAAAAGGAAAGGAGGACGATAATTTAGGGACGGAGGGAGTATGTCTTTCGGGAAGCTAACTGCTGGGCATATAATTAGAGCATCGTGTGTAAAATTCTTTAATCGGGTCTCATTATCATCTATATATTTTTTATTTATTTATTTAAAAATATATTTTTTAATTATATACTCCCTTCGTTCCTTAATAATCGTCATGTTTAATCTAGTGTACAGTTTAAGAAAAAATAATTGACTTGATTATTTATATTGGTTTAATGTGTAGTTTCCTTTAAAGCTCACGTGTATGTGGCCCATAATTAAAGTTAAGTGAAAAAGTAAGGGTAAAGTGGTAAAAATGATGTTCTAAAAAGGTAAGTTTCAAAGTGGACAATTATTTTGGGATGGACGAAAAAAGAAATGAAGACGATAATTTAGGGACGGAGGGAGTACTATTTTTAAAATATTCTTAATTGGATCTCACTGTCACCTCTTTACATTTCATTCTTATTTTTATACTTCTCAACAAATAAATTTATTTCACGTTATTTAATAATTAATTTATAAATTAATTTAAATAATTATTATTTTTAAATTTTTAAATTTATAATTTAATTAATAAATTATCTATAAAACACATATTATACATAACTCGTACAATAACATAAATAGAAAATTGCATAAAAACGTTAAAATTGAAAATAATACATAAAATGATAAAATTAATAAAACATAAATACTTCAAAACAATTCAATAATTAGAATTAAATAAAAACGTCAACAATTAAACTCTATCACTAGTTGTCACCGTAACGACATCACATATGCTCAACCAAGTTGGATCGAAGAGCATGATGGGTGCTTCTATCACGTACCTCTGAATTTCGCTGTATATATTCTTAAGATTCTTGTGTTAACCCATGGTTCACTTGTGGAGAGTCATAAACGACATCATCAGCCCAGTTCGTAACGTGATCACCCTCGGGCTCCACAATTGTGTTGTGTAGAATAATGCATGTGAGCATTATTTCTTTCAAGTTATCTCTATATTAAAATCAGCTAGGACCTTTGATAACTTCTCATCTTGATTGGAGCACTCTAAATACTCGTTCGACATCTTTTCTTGCAGCCTCTTACATCTCTTTGAATTTCTTTCCCTTAGTATCCGACGGGCATGAAAAACTTTTTACAAAAGCAGCCCAATCTGGATAAATTCCATCTGTTATGTAGTATCCTTTTGTATACTGTGTGTCATTCACTTCAAAATTGTACATCGGTGCATTTCCTTCGAGTATGTTATTGAACAAAGGTGATTCATATAGTACATTGAGATCATTACGAGAACCCGCGGCCCCAAAAAATGCATGTCATATCTATAAATCTATAGATGCAACTGCTTCGAGCACAATTGTTGGCTTCCCATAACATCTTGCATATTGACCTTGCCAAGAGATTGAACAATTTTTCCATACTCAGTGCATACAATAAAGACTTCTTAACATACGTTGAAATCTGTGGTTTTGTTCGTGCATTTGAAGCAGACGTTGTGTATCATTAATATTAAACATTCTCAAGTATTGACCTCTAGACAACTCAATAATACATTGACAGAAGTTGAACATGCAGTTGATAGCAGTTGATAGCAGTTGTTTCTCCTAATCGGAGGTACTCGTCGAGATGATCGGCTGGAACTCCATAGCCGCCAGTGTTTCTTTTCAATCGGTTCCCGCTCCAAAACCGCCCTAACCCCGACGATATGTCTCTTCCATTCTTAACCCAGATCTACAGAAGCATTATGTCCCTACTTCAACCGACTGCATCGCCGGTCATCTATCCCAGATCTGGACAGTGCCGTCACTCCAGTCGGCTTCGTCCTAAGTCTCTCCGACCTTACTCCATCGCTGACCTCCCCCTCCATCTACCATCACCAAGCGAACCCAGTTCCCTCTCCCTTTTCTCCAAAGAGCCGGTCGAGCCTCACCACCAATCTGACACCACCACCTTCCCTCAACAGCGCTAGCCGAAGCCTCCAGCCCCAACTGTCATCACTTATGTCAACTTCAACTTCACATCTGTCCTTCCTCTATTATCGAGTCCTTCTACCTCCCAAAAAATTATCGCCTAAATCTCTGCTCCAGTGTGCTCTAGTCGAACCTAGCAGTCATCCAAATCCATCATCACCCACATCTCCGGGTGAGTTTTACATCTCTTGCAACTCCCCAGTTCGGCAACTTCAAGTAAGATTTGTCTCTAATTCAACCCATTTGGCAGGTGATGAAACAATTATAATAACTTTGGACATTAACTCCCTAAAGTTGAGACATTTTGAAAAGTTAATTAATGTTAAATTTTTTAGTAACCATAATGGTGGAAAGGGCGAATTGACAAAAAAATTAGATTAAAGGACCAAATGTATAATAAAAAAATTGGGACGAAATGCAAAATTAAGAGAGTTTAAAGACCAAATAATTATTTAATCCGTTTTAAAATGATAAAGCAAACAAGGCCTAAATTTAGTACAACGATGTTCAAAACTTTCCTTTTAGAGTTGGATGGGGTTGCAGGCTTTTAGTACCTTTACTTTTCTGTATTAATGAAGAGTAAAGTAGCAGTTGAAGTGAAGGACAAAAAATATCCAATTTTGTGGAGGATAGCCGGGTTGGGTGGATGCCGGTCCTCTTGGAGTCTGACTCTACAGAAGTTAGTCAGACCAATAATGATAACAAATTCCCATGATGTATAGAAGTCAATGAAAAGAAACTTTTAGCCTTAGAATTCACATTTTTTTAAAGAATATATTCTCACGTTCCCTAAATTATCGTTTTTTTTTATCACAAAATAATTATTCAGTTTAAAATTTAATTTTTTAAAATATCACTTTTACTAATTTGTCCTAACTTTTTCACTCTACTTTAATTATAGGTCACATACACATGAGTTTTGAAGGAAACAACACATTAAACCAATATAAATAATCAAATCAATTATTTTTTCTTAATACGTGTACCGGGTCAACTAGGACGATTATTTAGGAACGGAAGAAGTATTTTAATTCGTAAAACAGAGTTTTACTCTCTTACAGTTCAACTCACTAATACATAGTAAATCAGATAAAAAGAATTTATCTTACAAAAATATCTATAAAAATATACCTATAAAACCATTTTATACAAGTATTTACTAATGACTATATGGGTTTTCGATGGATCTCCTGGCTCCCCCAACTAGTCTGCGACTTGCTAGACCTGGAGTTCAAAGCATAAGTTATAAAAATAGATAAACTTTTGTGCTCTAAAACGCATTTAATCTATATGTATCATATCTTCAAAAGAGGATTATGGATCTTGGATTTGGGTAATTAACCAAACCAAAAAGATTGGTGAAAATTATTAAATTAATCAGTTTTCTCACTCAAAGTCTAAACAAGAAGAATACAAGTAGATTATGTCTTGTTTATTTTGTGATTTAACTAAAGAGCTTTAGCTCAACTCGTTCACTTTTTTTAACAGAGAAGTCGAGTGTTTAAAATCTTTGTTCAAGCCGAAAAGCATTGTTGCTCGAGCCTCACTAGAGGCACCATTGCTCTAGCTGAATAACACTATCTTAAATACTTTGTAGCCTTTCAAAGGCATTAATAATAATATTACGAGCTGTTTGGTAACCAGAATTAAAGCTACATAGGATTAATAAGCCGAGTTGTCTAATATTTGGTATGCAATAGCTGGTCGAGACTAATAGCACGAGTTATCCCATCACTATTAATACCAAGTGGGAGGGTGGTATTATTAGCATCACCACTAAAAAAATTGGGATTAACATTTATAATCTCAAAACTACCCCTGATATACAAGTAATGATTAAGATTTTAACGATTGCTTTTGCAATCATCGAAGAAAAAGTAAGAATTATTTTAAAAAAAATTGTGCGAACCAAAAAAGAGTCTAAAAAAATCTATATATAAAAAATAGGGCCAATGAAATTTACCAAATTTTGTTGTTTGGGGAGTTAACCTAAGATTAATCTTCATTTTCATGTCAATAAGTGACTGGGGACTACTTATTAAATATTTTTTGTTGTAGAAGAAGTGTATTTTGACATGTTCTTTAAGGACATTTGTCAATATAATAGCCATATTTTCAATTCAAAATATCCATGACATTGATTCTTCACATGTAGTTCAATGCATTACTTAGTATGGGAAGAAGAAATATTTGATGAAGTCTCACAATCTTTATTGATAATAACAAGAGGTATATATACATGAACAAGAGTCCTATTCTAAGTGTATGATTACAATGAATAATTATCTAAATATAAAGAAGGAAAGAGTATAAGTCTAAGTTGGAGAGAGATCCGGTGAATCTTTATTATTATCATGCCCCCACAAGATGGACGACCGTGTAGAAAGTCCAATCTTGGACATTAACTCAAGAAAACGAGCACGAGGGAGGGCTTTAGTCAGTGTGTCCGCCAATTGATCTGACCCAGAGATGTGAGAGACGCGCAGCAGCTATGCTTGAACTTGTTCATGTACAAAGTGATAGTCTAGAGCAAGGTGCTTCATCTTGGAGTGGAACTTAGGGTTTGCAGCAACATAGGTCGCCCCCAAGTTGTCATAATAGATAGCAGGCGGGCTCGAAGGGTGGACAGCAAGTTCACGAAGCAAGTTTTGTAGCCAAAGTACCTCGGCTGCAGTGGCAGCCAATGCGCGATACTCAGCCTCAGTAGATGAACAGGCGAGTGTGCGTTGTTTGCGAGAACTACAGGAGATGGGATTGTGACCAAGGTACACAACATAGCCGGTGGTCGAGATGTAGTTATCAGAGTCGCCTGCCCAATCAGCATCAGTGAAGGCATGCAGAGAAGCAGGAGAGGCACGGTGAAGCAAGAGACCGTGAGACTTAGTGCCAACCAAGTAGCGAAGAACCTGTTTTAAATCTTTCCAATGGAGATCTGTAGGTGCATGAAGATATTGAGAGAGTCGATTAACCGCAAAGGAAAGATCAAAACGAGTAAGAGACATGTATTGGAGAGAGCCAACAATGGCTTGGTATGCCGAGGGATCCTAAAGTGGAGATCCGGACAGGGTACGGAACCATGGGAGTGGGAACTGGGTTAGCATCAAGCATGTTGGAGCGGGTGAGTAAATCAATGATGTACTTTTTTTGACTCAGAAAAAGACCGCAAGAGTGAGGGATGACTTCAACACCAAGAAAGTACGACAAAGAGCCAAGGTCTTTGAGTGAGAACCGTGAAGCAAAGGAGGAGATGAAGTTATCAACAAGAGAAAAGTTAGAACCTGTGATAACAATATCATCGGCATACACCAGCAGGAAAATACAGTCTTGAGAGTGGCGTAGAGTGAACAGAGAAGAGTCTGAAACATAGTTGTGAAAACCAACAGATAAAAGATAGGTCCTGAGTTCAGTGTACCACGCACGAGGAGCCTGTTTTAAGCCATAAATAGTCTTTCGAAGCTTACAGACGTGAGTGGGGTGAGTGGAGCTGACAAACCCAGGCGGTTGAGCCATAAAGACATCGTCAGTAAGACAGCCTTGAAGAAAAGCATTGTTGATGTCGACCTGACGAAGCGGTCAGCTGTTTGTGATAGCCAAAGATAAGACAGTACGAATGGTGGCGGGTTTGACAACCGGACTGAATGTTTCAGAATAGTCTAGGCATGGGAGTTGATGAAACCATTTCGCAACCAGGCGAGCTTTGTGGTGATCGACAGAGCCATCAGGGTTGTATTTGGTGCGAAAGATCCATTTGCAACCGACCAGGTTGTGAGATGGGTGAGGTGGTACCAGATCCCATGTATGATTACGGGTGAGAGCATCGAACTTAGTTTGCATAAATTGCACACCGACAGGGAAGCTTAAGGGCTGGAGCAGTGGTGGGTTCAAGGCGGATTGGGGAAGTGAGACATGAAGGTTAAGCTTGTTGATGGGTTTGGTAATGTTATTTTGAAGCCTGGTAATAGGACGGCGGGTGCGAGAAGGGTCGGTAGAGGTTGTAGATGGTGACGGTAAGGGAACTGAAGAGGAAATGGGTGGGGTATCTGCGGCGGCCGAGGTGGGGGTGGTAGGGTCATGAGGTAGTGCGTCAGGGGAAGAGCATGGGGCAACGGGGGGGTTTGGGGAGGAGTTTGAGACTGGAGGGGAAAGAAGGACGGGAAGAGAGGAGAAACACCAGGCAGCGAGTGAAGAAGAAGGAGGGGTAGCAGAGATGGCAGTCGAGAAAGGAAAAACAGACTCGACAAATTTTACATATCGAGAGACATATATTTTGTTCGTTTTAGGCTCGAGGCAATAATAGGCGCTTTGGGTGGGAGAGTAACCAACAAACACACACGGAGAGGAATGAGGTTCGAGTTTGTGTTTGGTGTAGGGACGAAGCCACGGGTAGCATAGACAACGAGGCTGGGAGTTTTGGTAGTTAGGGGTCGACCGAGTAGGACAAGGTGGGGAGATTGCAGGTTGAGGGTGGGGGTGGGCATGCGATTGATAAGATAGCTAGCTGTGACAAAGGCAAGAGGCCAGTATGTGAGGGACATATGAGAATGAGTAAGAAGAGAGAGGCCAGTTTCGACAATGTGTCGATGGCGTCGCTCAGAGTACCCATTGTGCTCTGGTGTGTGGGGAGGAGAAGTAAGATGAGTGATGCCATGGGAAATGAGAAGAAGGCGAAGCCCAATATATTCGCCACCATTATCACTAAAGATGGTGATGATGGAGCGGTGGAAGAATTTTTCGACCCGAGATTTGAATTCAGAGAAGACGGAGATGGCATCATTCTTGTGTTTTAACGGGTAAAGCCAAATGTATTTTGAAAAATGATCAACAAATATGATATAATATTTAAAACCATCATAAGAGGTGACAGGAGACGACCACACATCACTGTATAAGACATCAAGAGGACCACTAGATTGAATAGAATTCTCAGAGAATGGTAATTTATGGCTTTTATTGCAAGCACAGGAATTACAATGAAAATTAGAATGCCTAGGAATTTGTAAATTAAAACTACTACTAAGATGACGCAAAATAGGCTGAGACGAATGGCCTAAGCGATGATGCCACGTCGAAACAGGGGAGGTGGAGATAGAATGGCGGCGCGGCGGGAGAGGAGGAGTCCATTCATAGATGCCCAGAACTAGAGCGCCTTCCGGAAGAGTGGCTCCCGTGCGAAGATCCTTCACAAGAAAAGAGGTCGGTGAGAAGATGACAGAACAGTTATTATCAAGACAAAATTTAGAAACATACAGAATGTTACGAGACACAGAAGGAGCACAAAGGACATGCGTAAGAGAAAATGAAAAGGAGGGAGTGAGAAGAGAGGTGGAACCCATGTTAGTGATAGGGAGGCCAGAACCATCACCAATAAGGAGTTCATCATTGCCATCATACGGTGAGGGAAGAGCCAGGTTATTGAGATCATTGGTGACATGGTGAGTGGCTCCACTATCAAAGAGCCAGGGTGTCGGATGGTGGGTAATAGTGACGGTGTGAGCACTTAGCTGGCGGGGTTGGGGTGGGCGACCAGTGTTGGAGCGGTTGGGAGGGGGAGTGGGGAATTGGGCATTAGGATAGGCTTGGCGAAAGGCGTGGCATTGGGAGAGAAAGTGACCATCACGGGCGGCACCATTGGCGGGCCAGGATGTAGAGGAGGAGTTGGTGCGAGGAGGTGGGAGAGGAGTTGGTTCTTTGGATGGGCGAGGTTGGTTTTTGGCAGTGTAGTTGACAACCGCTGGAAAAGTGGGTGTGGTTTTTGGTTTGTTTTTGAAAGTTAACTCGCGATTGATTAGCTTTTCGTGAAGCTCATCAAACGTGATCGGGTTTTCGCGATTCTGGACAGCAGATATGACACTGTCATAGTCAGGGTCATGGAGTTGGTCGAGGATTTTGTCAATGAGGTTGTCGGGGTCAATGGGGGCGGCCGAGGGAGGTTAATTGGGCGACACATGTTTGGATGTCTTGCATGTATTCGGTTATGGATCGGGTGCCCTTCGTAATATTACGAAGGTGGTCCTTGATTTGTTTAATGTGGCCTTTAGAGGGATTGGCAAAGGTTTTGGCTAGGGTGGTCCATGCGGCAAGGGTGGTGGGACAGAGAGATATGAGGAGAACAAGAGAGGGTGATAGAGAGCCGGCCAAAGCACCAAGAAGGAGTTTGTCTTGGCGAAACTAACCCGGGTTGTGTAAGAGGGTTGGGCACGGGTTGTGGAGGCGGAGGAGGAGGCTGGTGGGTTGTTGGTGGCGGCGGTGTGGTTGTAGCAGCATTGGCAGTGGCAGGGATTATGGTTGCAGGTGGTATGGGGTAGTCACTACTGATGAAGGTATGGAGATCTAGGCCGATGAAGGTGGCTTCGATTTGAAGCTTCCAGGCGATGTAGTTTGTGTTGGTGAGTTTAAGGACATGGGTGAGGGAGACGGCAATGAGAGGTCAGGTTGGTTCGGCAAGGTTGGGAACGAGGGTGAGGTCGGTGGTGGCCATGGGAGGTGGCAGCTTCATCAGCTAAAAGAAATAGGGTTTGATCTCAGATACACCCCTATTGATTAACAAGAGGTATATATACATGAACAAGAGTATTCTAAGTGTATGATTACAATCGATATATGACATGACAAAAATATCAAGAACTGTTAAAACATTAACAAATGTCAAGATTACTGAGGTCAAAATTGCAAAAGGACAAAGCAGGATGCACAAAAGGACAAATTGCGGGGACTAAAAGGATGCTCAAAAGAGACAAGTTTGAGGTTTAAGGGTGCATGGCTACCCATTAAATTGGGCATGGCGCCCAAACCTCTAAGGGTGGCGCCCAATTCTCCTTCTCGACCACTTTGTTCACTCCAAGTTCATTTGCCGTAAAATGCAAATCAAACAACGCGTGTACAACACCCATGATCGCATGGAGAGAAATTTTCAAAATTCCGTCGATGTCCCTATTTTTTTCCTATAAATAGACACCGGCTCCTTCATTCAACACAAGCTTTGCGTAAAGTTTCTCTTCCGTTAACGTTACTGTTGGAGAAATTAAACAGATGTGAGATAGATTTCTAAAGCCTAGAAACCACCGCCAAACCTCCGCCAAACACAAATCCAACCGGTAGAAGTGTTCCTTAGCCCCCACTAGGTATCCACTCTTTTCCCTGGTCCAAAATCGTGGATAGAGCAGCTTGCTGCCCGATTTAAAAGGCCAAAATAGCCAGTAGCGTTACTCTGCTAAAATTTAGCCTTTTCCACCAATCAAACAAATGTAAATAAACAGTTACGATCCCGAGGCCAAAAGTAACTTTCGGAGCGAAAAAGTAACTTTGGACGCTGCCCAAATTCACACAACTTCACACAAACACACTGCACTGCCAAAAAAAGACTCTCTCTCCAGAGGATGAGCGAAACACACCTACGCCGTTGTAAGCTTTTACTTGTTAAAGTCTTTCATTTCTATGTAATAGTATTATTTCCTAGTCCGGCCCAATGTAGCCAATATATAGGCTTGTGCGTGGATTTTAATTAGAAAATAGTACTAAATGTAGCCGCTATTATGGCAAAATGTTTTTAGATAAGATTTGTATTTATTTACTTTATTTATTCAATTAAAATCTTTATTTGTAAGATGTATTATTTCCGGTCGGTTCAATATCAAAATATATAGCGAGTTATCTTATGCTGGATTTTATTTAGGAAATAATACTAAAAAAGAGTTATAATGGCCAAATATTTTTAAATGTGTTTGTAATTATTGGAAAGAGGCAACTGCGAGTCCAAATATATGTGGCCACGAATGTATCTTTAATTTTCCTTTGTCAAAATAAGACCTTATGCTTTATTTGCTTAAATAAATGTGAACAATGAGCATACTTTAGCCAAAAGCGTTTTGAGACGAAAGGGCGAGTTGGGTGCCTAGCACCTTCCCAACTCGTAACTTAGCCTCCGAACCCGCTTTTCTCTAAAATCTCTGGTTTTCTTTTTACGATTTTCCTTTATTTTTGCCTTAAAATAAAGGTGGCGACTCTAAAAACATTTTGGATCCAGTGGGGCCAGCAACATCTTTCTTTGCACTTTCAATTCTCCCTAAACAAGGAAGAATGAGAATGGAAAGGTGATGTAGTTCTATGTCTTGGTATCCCGAAATAATGGATAACTTGGACATAGAAAACCTCAAGGCACTCATAATCAAAATAGGCCATAAGGCTATTTTCATAAAATTCCATAGTGGGGCGCCTGCAACATTCTTTCTTTGCACTTCTTTACGTTCTTCCCTAAGATAAAGGGAGAATGGGAATGGAAGAGTAATGCATTTTCCTATATCTTGTTATCCACTTAAATAAGGGATAACTTGACATAGAAAATCATAAGGCTCCCATATTGAATACAAAATTCACTAAAGGCAACCGAAGGCACATTCCAACGTGCTAATATAGGACAAAGACTCCTCTCGCACTTTGATTTCGCCTTCCCTAAACAAGGGAGGGTGGAACGAGAGCAAGGGTCCCGTGATCAGCACGCACGCCGCACCCCTATCCAAGGGCGCGGGGCAGCATTTCCCGGAACCTCACAAATGGCGACTCTGGCTGGGGAGATTGTTTTATTTTAAATAAAATGGAGGGCTAGACTCGCAAAATAAAACCTTTTTTGTTTTTATTTGTTTCTCTGCTAGATGCTTGTCATATTAATTTACGATTTGAATAAAGTGTTCCCATTACTACGTGGCCATATTTGTGGATATGATCCTCCATCTAGCCAGCCTCGCTCGATACCCACATGTTTAAGAGTATATAAAATATATATATATATACATTTTGGAAAAAAATAAAAAATAAATAATTAAATAAATAATATATATGTATAAATATATATATATGTCAAAAAAAAATTTCAAAAAAAGATTTTTTTCTTCAAAAAAAAATAAAAAAATATATATATATATATATAGGCGGTCTAAGTATATGGAAACTCCATTGATACCCTTAAAGCATTCTCAATAGAGTGTGTATCGCCGGGCATACAATGCCGCTGCATTGGCCGATCAAAAGCCTTCAAACACTATTACTTATATATGATGTATATGTAATATTTTCTTTTATATCCTGGCAAAGACAATAAAAGGGTTGGGGCTTTTTCAAAAAAAAAAAAAATTTTTTTTTTGTTTTCGCCTTATATTATTTTATTTCGCTTTATCTTCATTCTCGCAAAATATACATATGTATATATATGCATTCATTCTCATTTTATTTTGGGGATTAGGACCCATTTTTCAAAAAAAAAAAAAATAGATTCCCCGCTTTTCTTTCTATTTCTTGATGGTATGCTTGCTTGCTCGGCAAGCTTAAGCTAAAAAGCCGAGAAAATCCACACATAACAACAAGACAGCCATATCTATTTTATTTTCTATTTTTATATCTAAAAAAAACCTCTTTTTGCTTTTTAGATACCGCACACACGTGCACATGCATATAAATATATTCGAATTGCTACCCTACACCATGGCCAAACCTACCCTCGTGATAAACCAACGTTAGACTACATACGATTTTTTAGGACACTTCAAGACCGACCGGTTTTTGCATTTTAAATTTTGGGTCACCCCCAGCCAAAAAATATGTGCGCAAGTCAAAAAAAAAAAATATAAGTCAAAAAAAATATATATGCGCAAGTCAAAAAAAAAAAAAAAAATGTGCAAGTCAAAAATTTTTTTACACTGGGTCGATTTATTATTTTCAAAAAAATGCTCGACCTAGATCATTTTGAATGGTGGATCCCTGAAGAGTATAGGCCCTTCGCCTCGATCACCCAATCTCGTGAGTCGAAGGCGGTGAAATACGTTGGTCCTATACTGAAAAAGAATCCATTATTCCAGAAAGTCCCGAGATCCAAAATTAAGCGTGTGCTTATCCGGTCATTTCAGTAGGAATAATAAATAATAATAAAATATACTAATAAAGGCACACTGCATCTAAGCCCGTAAAAGCCTTCACCAAATTTCTTTTTCCGATACTGTGTCCATTTTCCCTGTAAACCCTGCCCGAATTTGGAAAGGCAGAGACAAGATCGCCGATTGATACGAATCAACCCAGAGATCGATCGTGAGGTATCGTAAAATGATCGATCGACGTAAACAAATTCACGGTACATGATTCGATAGTATGGCGTAAAGTGAACGCTGTATGGGCATGCATAATGGGCCTGTGGATATGCTCGACTCAAAGAATGCAACAGTTGGCTAGACCACTGGGTGCACAGTCGACCGAATAATGAGCCAGATGGCTAATCTGTACGTAACTTGAAATCCGAGAGGTAATTTCTTCCCCCCTCAGCTTCCTCCGTAGAGGCATCAACCTCACATACACTTCCAAACCCAAACCCTCAGCCAAACACTAACCCACCAAACACTACCATCACTCCAAATCCTAACCTTCCACCAACTCCCTACTACCCAAATGTCAATCCTTACTCATCCTATCCTCCATATCCTCTCCCAAACACCAATATTCCTCAGAATCCAAATGACCTTCCTTTTTCCATGAACAACCCACTCCAAAATAGCCCACATATGGATCCCCAGAGCTATAACCCGTCAGGCCAAGTCACTACCTACTTATCTCCCAATGATCCCGGCCATCCAGCCGAAACCATTCAAAATCCACCAACCTTACACTACCCAAAACCCGCACTCACCAAAATCCACCAAATTGCAAATCTCTATCCGACCTTAACCTCCATTCACTCAAAACCTATACCCTCAAAACCTTTACCCCGTCAAAAATCCACCAAATTAAACCCCTATAACCGACTCTGTAATCCATATCCAAAAACCCCTATATTACCCGTAATCTTTATCCAAACCAAAACCTATACCCCTCAAAATCCACCACCTGTATCCATATCCGGCAATCCTTACCCAGTTCAAAATCTGACCCAAGACTTATACCCTGCTCAAAATCCATATCCAGCACCACAAGCAGAAATTAACCCAGCTTTCCTAAATCCTACCAGCATATACCTGAAACCAACTCCCCCAGCCACCAAAATGGAAGCCGACATGGAAAATATGAAAACCATGATGCTCAAACTGCTCAACAAAGGGGAATTTTCTACTCGGGCATTGACATTACAGCCTTCTCGGCCGTAATCGTACTGCCTTCAAAATTCAAAATGCCCGACATAGAAAAGTTTGATGGGACCGGATGCCCTATATCCCATCTCGAAATCCTACTCCACGGTATGCGCCAAGTGGAGCTAGCTTTGAAGCTATGGCTTCCAATTTCTTCCATCTCACCTCGGTAGGCCGCCAAGCAATGGCCGATGTTGTCGACAAGAGCACTCAATACCGGGACCGGATAGCCGAAGAATTCCTTGAAAGGTATAAAGACAACACTAGCCCAGAAAACAAAAGAGACCTCGAGTCATGCACCCAAAGAGAGAAAGAAACATGCGCTGAATTTGCAATGTGGAAACGAAGTTGTTGGCCTGCATTTCGATGCACTGATCCTACCGAAGTCATGCCTGGATGTTTATCAGAAATCTCCACCATATACCGAGCACATGCGTGTATCTCCCTTACAAGCCTTTTAAAGAAGTGGTGGAGATAGGGGTCCGTATTGATGAAGATATACTGACCGACAACTAAAAGTCAATACACCCTCTGGTTCTTTCCGATACTCTAAAGGAAAGACAACCGCACCAGCACCAGCCGTCAATATGGTAGGAGAGGCCTCAGCCACTTTTCCTACTCAAAACTATAGTGCTACTCCATGGTCCTATGGATCAGACAGGTCTGTCAACTCAGTCGGAGGGAATAATGGCCCAAACAGAAATTTCAGAGGCCAGAACAGGGTCAGCCGGTACTTTGACAGATTGCAAGCTCCTCTGTCTGTAATATTACAGGGACTAATGGCTCAGGGAGTGTTGAAACCTCTGGAGAACTATAGGCCCCCAAACCCTCTGCCTGACAACTGGAACCATGCCCAGTACTGTGAGTATCATCGTCACAGTGGTCACCTCACCGATCGATGCTACACGCTCAAACATGCTATCCAGGATCTGATAGATGACAAGGTAATTGAAAAACCTCCTCCCGGACCAAATACAATCAATAACCCTCTTCCTCAAATCAACATGATTGAGGTTGATGAAAAAATCACTGCGCCCAAGTTCGGAAAATTCAGCCACCCATTACCATACATTCTCATTCCCTTCTCTTCATCTACCTCCATAAAAGAGCCTAGCTGCAACATGCTCTCTTGGGACACTATCCTGGGTAGCCAAAATACTTGTAACATCGAAAAAGCCACTTGGGTCGGTGGGGATGTTAGCCACCTTACCAGATCTGGCCGAGCCTACCAACCAAACCTGGAAAAGGGTGACCACTCAGGAAAAGACAAAGAGATGTGAGATCGGGCCTAAAAGAGGTGGAAGATACTTTGTTAGCTCGATGAAGAAAACCTCGTGCCAACATTTCCATCCGGGTTTGCTCAGGCTTCAAAAACCCATCGTGATACCTCGCCAAGTCTCTAAGCCGCAGGTTGTTCCCATTGAAACCTCCCCAAACGAGCTTACTCAGATGATCTAAACATTCACTTTGGAAATGTCATAATGTTTACCCATCTAGATTTGCCCAAGGAAGGGACCAAACCACATTGATGCTCTTCATATCACCGTGGGAGTGATGGAAAAGCCGGGTTCCTCAGTTCTCGATTGACAACGGTCCTCACTCGAATGTGTGTCCCCGCTAGACTTTAGCCAAACTGAAACAAAAATATCAACTCACTCTTCTTCACGCAGACAAGAAGGCATACGACAACACCACGATGTGTCTTAGGGGTAGTCACTCCGATGTCGACTATCGGGCCACTAACCATGCCTGGCCGAATTTCAAGTCTTGGACATACCAGCCACTTCTCACTCTGTTACCGACGCCTCGATCCACGGGGTAAAGGGAGTAGCTCCTTCATTACATCAACGTGTCAAATTCATCCACTATGACCACATAGTAATTATCCTCCGCCGACAAGATCTGAAACAAGGAAAGCGAGGATGTCCCACTCGAGATAGAGCATGAAGACACGTATTTTCCTCGCTGGTTTTGAGGTTATCCCCTGCCGTAGTCAATGCCCTTGAATACGGCCAGAGACCGACATCACTGAAAGAAAACCACGTCCCTAGGAAACATGGTCCCTTTAAACATGTTCGAAGATGAATTATATGCCTCGGGTCTGGTAGAAACCAGCCAGGGCTTGTCAATCTAGTTCAGATGAACTTCGTGAATGTATCCCTCCCTTTGGCCTAGGATACACACCTACTCCAAATGAGATAGTCTGTCATGAAACAAAAAGCGCGTGAGAAAAGTGAAGGCGAAAAGCCTCTTACATACACCCCTCTCCAACCATACGTAAAGACCTTAAATGGTTACTTCATAAGGAAAGGAAACGGAAGTTTATCTCATGTTCCCCGAGCCCGGATAGATAAGAACGGAAAAGATGCCCCCGTTGGGAAATCTTTGAAGATGTCAGTTTCTCACGCAGAAAAATGAAACAGTCACCCCTGAACTCCGTAGCATCGCATATAAACCGCCACTTTTGAAAACACTTGGTCTATAGATCGTGATGACTATTCTCTGGTCTTATTTGATGATGATGGCCTGGGAGACGCTGGGTATGATAGACGGAGGTACTGAATATGCGAAGCCCCGATAAGTTCGAAGCTTTCACTGCAGCCCCCGCAGAACCGGTATGTTACTACCGGCCCACTCTTAACTCCCGCTGAACTGGTAGACCGCTTTTGGATATACTTACCCCTTCCTTTCTTTTAGCTTTTACGGATTGTCATCTACCAATCCGCTCCCTAATAATGAGGATCTCAAACCCCAGTCCTCAATAATGTAATAAGCCCCTCAGCAAAGATGCTTTTAATGATAATATGAATGTCTTTGCTTATTCCTTAGTCGCACCTACATTAAAAGATACATTAGATAATCATAATAATGAATCATTTAACAAAATGGACCCAAAAGATAAAAATATTTGCTTGAGCTCTCAG
>JABEVN020002097.1:0-22560 GCA_013146195.2 Codonopsis lanceolata
ATGATGAGGTTTTACATATAGGTTAATTTGAGCGAATGAGTAAAAATTAGACAATAAAATAAAATAAAATCAAAAATTGATTTTTGGGTTAATGGTGTTATTTGAGGTGATAATGGTGTTGGGTCTATGAATGATGAGGTTGAAAAGCTAATGATAACAAAATAAATTAAATTAATTCTAAATTTCATTTTGAGAGTAATGAAATTTTTAATTTTAATTTAAATATTAGAAAAATTATAATAACAACGTTGCCCAACTAATTTTATAACTTTCCTTACAACTAAGCCTTGAAAAAGAACAAAAATGTCTTTGTCCAAAACAACTTTCAATTCTTCAAACTTAGTTGTAAGAAAAATAATATAATTAGTTGTAAGGATATATTTTCCTTATAATTATGCCAAATTACAATTCCCTCAAAAGTATCCACCAAATCACATTGTACTGACCCTAAGGTTTGTCCCATAATAAGTATCGGCGTTTTTTTCTTCCTATTTTCACATAACCACAGCATTAGAAAAGTCACGTTAATTTGACATTTACTTGTGGTGTTAACTCGAGAAATATTAGAATTTGGTGTAAACTTTGGGGGTGCTAGATGTATTTTAGCCTAATAAAATTAAGAAATAAAATTTAATTTTCTAAAAAAAATTATATAAATGTGTGTGTAAAGTTGAAATGTTAAAAAAATGGAGTGGGGGTCCACCATTCCTTTTTTTCTTGTTGAAAGAAAATCTAGAAAAAAGACTCACCATGTTTTCCGGTCCTCAGTCGTCCCCAAAACAAAATTAACTTAAGAGCCGATCTTGTTTTGTCCTCCTCCAAATTTCTCTCTTAAATTTCTCTCTAACCTAGAAGATAGATATCACGTTTGATTTCATTATCAAATTTTTTTATCTTGATTATGAAAACAAAACACACAAACAAAAGATATGAAAAACTTTTACCCATAGATACTGCGTCCCATCTCCGATTTCTTATATGAAATTGGATCCACTCACCTTCTCCAATGAAACCCAACCACCACTAAAATCAATCAATTTCTCATCCCCATTTCATCCTCTTACATCACTTAACTTAACTTTACTTTTCTCTCATAATTCTTTAAATAATTCAACCCGACCACCATGACAGTTGCTCTGAGATTGAAATCATCTAGAACCATAGCTTCTTCAACATCCTCTCAATTTCGATACTTTGTTTTAAGTCATATGCAAGTCGGTCGTATGCTCAATTTTTTCCAGCAAAATTGAAGAGTATTTCAATAAAACCCCTTACCATTTCTCTTAATTCATGCCCGTCTCTCTTTCTGAATGGCGATTGGACGTTAATCTCATGTTTATAAGGGTTTTTAGTAAGTATACTCTATAACCTCGATTCTACTTGGTCTGCGACTTTTGCGAGGGGACGAATGAGGGAGATCGAAGATGAACTTTGGCTAAAATCGAAAGGGTAAGCGTCAAAGAGCGTGATAGAATGACTAGAGTGGGAAGAGTTTAGGCTCGAGATGGCGACTTCTATATATATGGTCTTTGGAGATGGCGGCTATTGATGGAACCGAAGATGAGATTGCATCAGGAGATGAGAGAATGAGAGGATGTGAGATTAGAGTTTTCCTTTTAATACATTTACTCTTTAACCAAATAAGGAAAATGTCATTTTACGTGGAAGATCACGTGCTATTTTAAGTGAATTTTCTAACGTCCGTCAATGGTAGGGTGGAAAATAGAAAAAATGTAGCATCACATACCATTATGGGTTAGGGTGCACTATACGATTTGGTTGATACTTTGCGAGGGGGGGATTGTAAATTGGTCATATAATTATTTTTGAATTATTGAAACAATTATTTATTATTTTTATTTGAAAACCTATTTTAAATACTAAATAGGTAACTAAATATTGAAGTTATAACTAAATCCCATTTTGCACCCCAAGAAAAATAATCAAAATAATCTTCATGTGACATGCACATACAATTTTTCATTACTATTTTCAACACCCATAGACGAAAGGGGGCAAAGTAGGACAAATAGAAAAATAAGGTATGGAAGTGAGACACTTCGTAGGTTGGGGTGCAATGTGAGATTTATTGTTTAATTTTGAGAGCTAATCATATTTTGGCCCCATCAAAAGTAGTCCAAAATACAAATTTCCCCCTAAGTATCCACCAAATCCACTTTGGACCTCAACGTAATTTTGTAGCATTTCCATATTCCATGTCAAATTTGGTGATGATGATGTCAAGTCTGGTAATCATACTGATAGACACGGTGGCGAATAATGTTTAAGATCGATAATTTGGTCCAATCAAACCATAAACAATATCAACGGTGTTGATGAAAAATTTATTAGAGTTGAAGCTAGGGACGATGAAGACGGATTGAACCATGACGTGCCTCATTTTTGTCGTGTACATTTGTGATTGGTTCAAATATTGGTTTTAAAATTCGTGGTGTATGCATGTGTATTGTGTTCTACGAGAGAGAAAGTGAGAAATGTCAGGGGGCTGTGACAACTTTAATTTTTTGTGGGTTCTTATTCGTGGCGGCCTTGACACCTGATTGTGATTATCTGATCTTCAGTTATATCTCTCTGATATCTGATATGATTATGTTCTATTTTTATTTATTTTTCAATATAAAATTTTGAATAAAAGATTCATACACTCTTGAGTTTTATCTCAATTAAAATTTACATAAGAGGTCATTGATTGAGAAGAAGCAAAGAAAGAGTTGTTGGAGAAGAAAAAAAAAGTTTCTCTTTGGGTAATAAAAGCAGAGAAAATGTTGCCAGAAAATAATCAAAATGTCATACACGTGAAATCTCATGTGGACCTTAATGTCAGATTGGTAACCTTCGTCGTGGCTAGTCGTGGCTAGGGGGTAAACTAGAAAAAAGTTATAAAATGATATGAAAATAACACAAAACTTAGGTTGTGTAATACCCCAATCCCACATCGGGTAGATGTGGAACTTGTGTTTGATTTATAAGGTAGTCATGCGCTACTATTGGGCACCAACATCATCCATGGACTTTTGGGTCGGCTTGTGGTGGGTCTGATGACCCAAGGTGCTGCGTGCTCAGTGGGCCAGTGTGTGGGCTAGACGTAGTGGACCGGGCTCTCGGGCTCGGGGCGTTACAAATGGTATTAGAACGAGTCCCGATCGGAAATGTGGGAACAAAGTGCTGTACGGGCCAAAGTGCTACACCGTAGAAGGTGGGAGCCACCTCTTGATTCCTGCATCGCCCGGGGTACGATTTGGCCTTGACGAGGACGTCAAGGATTTGAGTGGGAGAGATTGTAATACCCCAATCCTACATCGAGTAGATGTGGGACTTGTGTTTGATTTATAAGGTAGCTATGCGCTACTACTGGGCACCAACATCATCCATGAACTTTTGGGTCGGCTTGTGGTGTGCCTGATGACCCAAGGTGCTGCGTGCTCAATGGGCTAGTGTGTGGGCTACACGTAGCAGATCGGGCTCTTGGGCTCGGGGCGTTACAGGTTGGGTGTGGCAAAGTGGGACTTCATAGATACTTTGGTGAAATTTTGTATTTTTTAGTGCAACGTACTATATACTTTTGGGTTCAGAGTTTGATCCTCCAGCACAATATTATTTTAAAATAAGAGTCATAAATTTCAGAAACGACATAAGTAAAGTCTCCAACAACAATGTGCTTATCTAAGATAGTAAGTTTGAATTGTTTTCAATTTACACACGGATAAAAATTAATGAATTCATGTTTGGTATTAAAAAAAGAGATTAAAAATAACCAACAAAAAAGACAAATGTGTAAGATACGTTGCTATACAATGACTAAAAGCATACAATATAAATGACCGAAAAACCAAGTATCAGAAATGCTAAACACACAACAACATAATTTATAAGTCTCAAAATTTGTAAAGATTAAAACACACAAAAATCTAATAATTAAAAGTCAACAAAAAAATGAATGAACTAACAAATCACTTTTAAAAAATCATTACAACCACGTGCAACGCATGTAAACCTTACTGGTGAATCAAAAAGGAGAAATTGTGGGCCGATTGCCTTTCACAAATATTTAACATCTCCAGTCCAGTGTTCTTTTTCATCAACCGCTAAAGTCCATTTTTAAAAAATTGTTCCTAAAATGCCCATATCATCTTGTTTCACAACTCTAGTGAGTTCGAAAATCACGATTGTCCGCAATGAAAGGTAAATGGTTTTTTTTTAATTCATGAAATACGAAGTTATAATGGATCTGTGTTGGGTTGAATGATTTTTCAGTTGGGATGAAGGCGGAGAAGGAGGATGAAGAAGAAGGTTTACGACGGAGGAGATGGAAGAAGAAGGTGGAGGACGTAAACTGGTTTTTTATGCTTTTGTATCGCGGTACAAAAATCTATTTATCGCGGTGCAAAATTAGAAACATATGTATCGCGGTGTAAAAATTGTTTCATCACGATACAAAAATTAATTCATCACGATGGAAAAATTGATTTGGTAATTAAAACTTATGTATCGCGATGCAAATATTATTTCATCATGGTACAAATTTGGATTATGGAATTAAAATGATGAATCACGGTGCAAAATTTGATGTAGCGCGATTCACTGAGTAAGTGACCTTTGTAACGTGCCTTCGGTTCATTAAGGGTATCATAGTCATTTTGCCCCCAAAAGTAACTTTTTCCGGTTGAAAAAAAAAACATTAGACTGTAGTGATTGAACACTTTAAAAAGTGGACCTACCTGAATTTTCGATAAAATTCTGGTCGGTCCATTTTTCAAAGTTTTTAACCTCAAAAGTCCATCATTCTTTTTTTCAACCGCAAAAGACCACTTTTTGAAATATTGTTCTGTAAATGTCATCGTCTCATTCAATAGCTCCGAAAACACAATTTGGATTCGAAAATCACTATTGTTGCGCAACGAAATGAGGATCGACCTGCCCGGTCAGGTCGCGGGGGTCGAGGGGGTAGTGCTCCTTCGTGTGGGTTCCCCCCGAAAGGTAAACAAGTTTTCTGAATCATTATCTATGAAACTTGAATGAAAATGTGTTGGGTTGGAGGATTTTCACAGTAGGGATGAAAGCGAAGGAAGAGGAATAAGAAGGCTTACGACGGAGGAGAAAGAAGAAGAAGACTAAGGACATAGTATGTTTCATTACGATTTTAAGCCGTGTGTGCAATTAGACCGAAGCAATTAAACTATTTTGAATCGCGGTGCAAAAAATAATGCAATAAAATTGATGAATCACGATACAATTAAACTACACAATTAAGCTATTGAACGCGGTGCAAAAATTAATGCAATAAAATTGATAAATTATGGTACAAACATTATTGAATCGCGGTACAATTAAACTACATAATTAAACTATTGAACTGTGGTGTAAAATTAATGTAATGAAATTAATGAACCACAGTGTCATTAAACTAGGCAGTTAAACTATTGAACCGTGGTGTAAAATTAATGTAATAAAATTGATGAATCGTGGTGCAATTAAACTATTGAACCGCAAAAAATAAAACAATAAAATTGATTAACGCGGTGTAAAAATAATGACACGAGTACGCGCCTACGGTTCATTAAAGGTATCATAGTTATTTTTCCACCAAAGTGACTTTCTAGTTAAAAAAAATATATTTTAACGATTAAAAACTTTAAAAGTTGATCGATCGTAAATTTTCTAATTTCACCAATAAAAAACCGTTGGATTAGGAATTTAAATAGGCCGGCCCGAATTTATCCCATAATAATAGGTGGATTGGGATTTAGAAATTAGGTGGTCCAACATCGGCTATGGCAGTGGAACCCGTAGGCAGGACTCAAGAGTCAGGAATGCAGGAGCTTGGCTTGGATTGGAATTCATCCCGCCACGTTCTTTTGGGCAGTGCCAAAAACTTTGAAAAAAGGTGAAGATTTAGTCCTCAAAATTAAACATGTTGCGCACATCTTCCAACCTTTACGCCTACTTCTTACCTTTTCCCCATTCTTTACAAATTCCAAGTGATCGATCTCAATGCTCCAAAACCTGAAAATGCTCAAAAAATATCCCATTAGGAAGTGAAAATAGAGAGAAGGGAAGAATGGGAATATCCAGGAAAAGTTGGTTCGGCATTCTCAGGAAGAAGTTTCTCCGGGCATCGCCTCGTCGGGAGACTATCATAGTTCTCCATGCTAACAACACTCTAGCTAATTCAAGCTTCACCGAAGAACCAACAACCAGAAAAAGAAGAAGAAGTCGATGATATCGTGGTCATTGACCAGTACACAAATATAAATGCAATATCGTCACCAGCAACTCAGAAGCCGGAGGATGATATGTTAATGTCCGTAGAAGATATTGCAGCCACCAAGATTCAAGCATACTTCAGGAGTCATCTCGTATATATTCCGCTGTATAATGACTTATAATTTCATTCAAAAACTTGTGTATTTTCATAGTGAGCGAGCTACCGATTGAGCACCAACGAGCTCACAAATAACAAGTTACAGTAGATTTGCATTTCCAAAATGCAACCACAGTTGGCCTGGCTCGTTTTTGCCCCATGGCCCTGGTCCTTGCATGAACTCGTTGGTGCTCGCGACGACTCACACACAAGTTCTTCTCCTTTTAGTACTTGCATTACTTCCATCCTGTCAAACTCTCAGTACGTTTGAATTTCTAAATTTGTTGGCTGATGTTTTATTTTTATTTTACTTTTGTTGGAATGGGTAAAATATATAGGCAAGGAGGGCATACAGAGCATTGAGAAGCCTGGTGAAGCTGCAGGCAGTGGTTAGAGGGGTTTTGGTGAGAAGACAAGCACATTTAGCATTGGAATGCATGCATGCACTTGCACGGTTGCAGGTCACCGTCCGAGCACGGCAGCTCCTCGACAATTGGTCGCCTACTCATTGACCAAATATATTTTTACATTGTACAGTACAATTTTTAATGTTCTCTCTATACATTAGTACATTTCACTTTGTTTTGACAGTTCAAAGTGAACCCAACTATCCCCCAATTAAACTTTGATGTCTCTTTTTCCTTTTTCTTTTTTTTGTATGTTTTCAATCTTTTTTATGGAAAAGGTTGAGCATCAATCCAGATATCAAATTAATGTACACATACATTTAACTTGTTGAACTAAAACCGCTACCAAACCATTATGAGAGGTATTTCTAAATCCAAAGTGGAACCAAACGGTCCAAACCAAACCGAGAGGTTCAGTTTGGGAGAAATTTGGGCCTGTCCCTTTTGAGATATTTTCAACCACTAAGGTCACATATATTTTTATTTAACAGGTAAAGTACACTTTGAAGACAAAATAACGAAGATACCCTTAATAAAAGGAAAACCACGCACATAGCATGCGGTGCATTGAAAAATATGATGGTGCATTGCAATATCCGATGCAACATAGCATGCGGTGCATTGAAAAATATGATGGTGCATATTGCAATATCCGATGCAACTATCTATTGGTCCTAACTTTAATTATGCTCATCTTTGTTTGAACACCAAAATCTCACACAAAATGTATTTGCTAAAGGAATGTGTGCTTCGATTAAAACCAAGATGCTGGCTTTATAGCCTTACAATAACAGAAAAACAAAGTGCTTAACAATACCTACGTTGTCAAGGCCTACAAAGTAGGGAATCAAAACAATCTAAATCGTATCTGTATGTCCCTAAAGAATAGGACTTTATTAACAAACTAGCTGAACTAAAAACATAACAGATAAAATAGAAATCCTAACAAACTTATTCTAACATTCTCAGCCTCCCTTAAACTAGATGTAATAACATTTAGTTTATACAGCTTCAATCATTCCCAACATCTTACGAAGTCTCAAGAAGCTGCTCCAATTTGAGTGGCCGTCATTATGTCAACAACTTGAATACGTGAGCTGCAATAGTTCAACTCAACAACTCCATCTTTCACCAAATCCCTCGAAAATGGAACCTTACATCAATATGCTTGCTTTTTCCATGAAATACCGGATTCTTGGACAATTGTATAGTGGAATTGTTGTCACATTGAATCACAGTGCTCTTATCCTCCTTAAGACCAAGCTTTTCTATGACTCTTCTAAGCCAAACACACTGACAAGCACAAAATACAGATGCGATATATTCGGCCTCAGTAGAGACAATGTAACTCTTGGTCGTTTTTCGAGGACCACGGCGCTCGAACCAAGCAAGAAAACGTGGCGGATGTGCTTTTGCGATCATCCAAGTCACCGCAAAATCACTATCGGTATAAGCTACAAGACTCGAATGTGCATTTTTCTTGTAGAAAATGCCTAGCTCGGTTGTCCCTCTCACATACCTCAATATCCTCTTTCTTTCCAATGAGCCTTGTTGGACAAGACATGAACCTGCTAATCAAACTTACTGCATACATCAGATCGGGCCGAGTTGCAGTCAAATACATGAGACTGCCAACTAATTGTTTAAACATGGTTGGATCAACTTTGACTCCAGCTTCATCTTTTTGCAATTTTGTTCCTGGAACAATGGGATTTTTCACTGCATTACTGTTTTCCATGCCAAATCTTGCTAGAATTTCACGAGCATATTTTCTTTGACATATAAAAATCTCACCAGAACTCTGTACAACCTCGACTCCAAGAAAGTACCTCATTCTTCCCAAGTCAGACATATCGAATTCTAACATCATTAAACTTTTAAACTCCTCACACATGTTCCTATCATTTCCAGTATATATTAAATCATCAACATAAAGGCTCACTATTAAAAATTTACCTCCTTCCTTTGATTTTGTAAACAGTGTGTGTTCACAAGAGCACCTCTCGAAGCCTTCTCGAATAAAATAAGCTTCTATCTTGCTGAACCATGCCCTCGGCGCTTGCTTAAGGCCATATAGTGCCTTTCTTAACTTGTAAACTTTGCTTTCTTCACCTTTCTTTACAAAACCAACGGTGATGAAGAAACACTTCCTCTTTAAGCTCTCCGTGGAGAAATGCGCTCTTCAAATCTAACTCAAAAATATCCCAATTGAACTGAGCTTCCATAGCGAGTATCAAACGAATAGTATCAAGTCTTGCCACTGGCGCAAATACTTCGGTGTAATCAACTCCATATCGCTGGGAATACCCTTTCGCCACCAATCTTGCTTTAAACTTGTCTATCTCTCCATTCTCATTAAGTTTGGTTTTGAAGACCCACTTAACCCCAATTGGCTTTACTCCACTTGGCAAATCAGTCAACTCCCATGTCTTGTTCTTCTCTATAGATTCAATTTCCGCCACCATTGCATCTCTCCATTTCTTGCACTTAACAGCTTCCTCAAATGTAAGTGGATCATCAACTGTCACCATCATCATAGCATTCAAAACATCTTCATCAGACAAGCCTTCTCCAGTCTCATAATCTTCCATCCAAATTGGTTGTCTAGTATCTCTCCTAACCCTCCCTTCAACTAAAGCTTCCTGACCATTATTACTTGGCACATTCTGAGGTGAGTCGCTGGACTTGTCACTTGAACTGCTTTGGTCTGTATCATTGTTTGCTTCATCATCTTGATCAGACTCCTCTCATGTTTCACATACATCTTCATCATCTCCCCAATCCAAAATATCCATCTTGCATTCTTCTTCAGATCTGCCCCAATTCCAGCTTTCTCCTTCTTCAAACACCACGTCTTTGCTAACAATAATTTTCTTGGAGACTGGATCAAAGAGTCTATAGGCCTTTGATTCATCGCTTACCCCCAATAAAACATATTTCTTGCTTTTATCATCCAACTTACTCCTTTTCTGATCTGGTATGTGGACATGGGCTACGCATCCGAACACTCGAAAATACTCCACTGTTGGTTTCACGCCACTCCATGCTTCTTCTGGAGTTTTGTTTTGCACGGCTACAGTAGGACACCTATTAAGAACATGAACACTCCATCTCACAGCTTCAGGCCAGAACTTTTTGGGAACTTTCTTCTTAGTCAACATAGATCTAACCATATTCATTATCGCCCTATTTTTCCTCTCAGCAACTCCATTTTGCTGAGGAGTATAGGCTGCAGTCAATTGTCTACGTATCCTTCCAGTCTCGCAAAATTCTCCAAATTCATCTGAAGTAAACTCACCACCTCGATCTGTTCTCAAACACATTATACACGCACCAATTTTTTTTCAACACTAACTTTAAAACTTTTAAACATAGCAAATGCCTCTGATTTTTCATGTAAAAAGTAAATCCAAGTTTTACGAGTAAAGTCATCAATAAAACTTAAGATATACCTTTTATCACTGTTTGAAGATGGTTTGATAGGCCCACATATGTCTATGTGCACGAGTTGAAGCTTATTTGATGCTCTCCACGTACTTCTCTTTGGCATCGACTCTTTGTGTTGCTTACCTATTAAGCAATCTGCACATACCTTTTTTGGTGTCTTGAGAAGGGGCAAACCGTCGACCATCTTCTTATGAGCAAGCGTTCTCAATCCCTTATAGTTCAAATGTCCAAATCGACAGTGCCAAAGATGTGACTCATTTTCTGACTCAACTTGAAAGCAAGTAGAATTTTGGTGTAATAGATGATAACAAGTAAAACATTCTATTCCCACTCATATCAGTGTGCATAATCAATCCTCTCCTAGGGTGATATACTTTGCAAGTTCCATGTTGAATCAAAATAGATAACCCTTTTTCTAGAAGTTGCCCTATGCTCGACAAGTTATTCTTAAGCTCAGGAATGTAATAGACATCTGATATTACCTGAGTAAAGCCATTTACTTGCAGCCGAATGCTTCCTTTTCCCATAACCTTCATCCTTGTGTCATTTCCGAGTTTTACAGATTGTCGAAATCCCGAGTTCAGCTCCAGGAACCATTCACTATTCCCTGTCATGTGATTGCTGCAGCCGGAGTCGAGAAACCAAACTTCTTCCCTTTTCGTTTGATTATGCTCAACATAGGACATCAATAAGAGCTCTTTTCTTCATCTAACTCAGCATAGTTAGCTTTTTCCGCCAAATCTGGACACTCATATTGATAGTGTCCCAACTTGTGACACTTGAAGCATTCAATGATAGCCTTATTCAATGGTTGTCTTCCCCTTCCTCTGCCTCCTCGACCTCCTCTAGACACTCCTCGACCTCTTCCTCTTCCTGCCTTGTCTTCATATGTGACCTTTAGCGCCTGCTCTTCCTCTTGGTACCCTTGCATCCGTTGTTCATGAACTAACAAGCTCCCATGAAGTTCATCAATGCTCAAGGTGTTAAGATCATTCGACTCTTCAATCGAACACACAACGTAATTAAATTTGGATGTCATGGACCTCAGAATTTTTCCAACCACCACGTGCTGCTCCATTTGCTCTCCATGTACCTTCATTTTATTGACCACTGCTAGGGTTCTTGAGATATAGCTATCCACCTTCTCGCCCTCCTTCATGCCTAACAACTCAAACTCCCTCCTTAAAGCCTGCAACTGCGCCCTTTTGACCTTTGTTGAGCCTTGATACTTTTGTTTCATTGAATCCCATATAGCTTTAGATGTTCTTTTGTCAAGAATAGTCTCCATGATCTCTCTGATTGCTTGAAATGAGATAATTCTTGACCTTCAAATCTTTGAGACTTGCTTCATCTCTGTTACCTTTCGTTGTGCCTCGGTTCCGCCGCCGACCCTCGAACTGTTGGAATTCCCTCATCTACAAGACTCCAGTACTCCTTGCTCCTTAAGAAGTTTTCCATCAACATAGACCAATGGTCATAGTGACCATCAAATCTAGGAATGGATGCCTGCACAAACTTCTCTGCTGATGAGCTCGACATCTCAAGAAAAACTCTCTCACAAGTTTTTCACACACAAACAGTTTATGTTTCTCTCCCTCTCAATCTCTCGTGTATCACTCAGACACTTCTTTCACACTCCTTATCAGGCCCCTATTTGGAGCTCTGATACTAATTGTTGAACACCAAAATTACTCTCACACAAAATGTATTTGCTGAAGGAATGTGTACTTCGATTAAAACCAAGATGCTGGCTTTATAGCCTTACAATAACAGAAAAACAAAGTGCTAACAATACCTACGTTGTCAAGGCCTACAAAGTAGGGAATCAAAACAATCTAAATCTTATCTGCATGTCCCTAAAGAATAGGACTTTATTTAGCAAACTAGTTGAACTAAAAACAACAGATAAAATAGAAATCCTAACAAACTTATGCTAACAAAGAACAACATTAACTTTGAAACTAGCTTGACGGACAAAAGGGCATCGTAGGAAGCATTTAACAAAAATGTTAATTAGTACACTTGAGTCCTAAGAAACCAACATTAGAAACACCCAACACAATACAGGCGAGTCACGAGTCACCAAACAACCATCAAACTCAACTAAAAAACAACACGACATTACAGTTCGCTGCCACACAGCTTTATAATAGCACCACATACATGCACGAGCGACATGCATTCGCAACAACGACCATGTAACATTTAATTAATTAATTAAGGGACGAGTACAAAGCTACCGACCATACAAACCAAAAAAAATAAAGATTTATTTGGAGTGGGCATAGGGATAGAAACAAACTATAAGAAAATGGGCGGGGGGATGCCACGACAGAACAAAGTGTAACAACAACAGAATCGCAGGCCGACCTTGATTCTTTAAGAAGTATGCCTGTTGTAGGCCGGTATTACAAATTCCATACGACGAAGTCCAAAAAATGCTAAAAATGATGGATAATCCTTCAAAGAAGATCACATGTTAAACAATAAGAAACAGGTTCAGGGCCGAACCTCCCACAAGCCCAGTGAGGCTATGGCCTTGAACCTCACAAAAATCTCAAAATCTCTTTAAAAAAACCTGCCTATCTATTATTATTTTTAATTTTTTTTAAGCCATATTCTAAACCCCTAAAACGAAGGCTCCTGCTCTCCACGACGACGACTCCATCACTCCACGGCGCCTCGCCTGCCCGTCCAGCCTCCAGGCCCTCCTCCAAGAACGCAAGACGGAAACTCCATCGCATCGGACCATCGTAGCTCACGATGGTGAGACGGCAACGAGTGACGACGGCTCACTGTAAGTTTTCTACTTCTCTCTTTTTTTCACAATTTCTTGAATGCTTGATGCGTGGAAATTGAATATGAAAGAATAATTTGAAATTACTTATTTGCTCAATTGCTTGGAAACTGTGTGACTATGAATACATTCTTAATTTTTTTTACAATCACAATTTCTTAATTTCTTCCATTTCCCCCAACTTATTAATTGCTTTAACTAATTATTAAATTTTAAGTATGTGAATCATTTGCTCCAATTTTTTTTTAATGAATTTTTCGTTTTTGACTCTTTGACTCTTTGGTATTTTGATAATGGTAGAGAAATTTTTGGGCCTTAAATTTGTGAATGAGTGACTTGTTGGTATTCTAATTGAAATTTGATTATTTGAACACATACTATAACTTTAAAATAGACAAATTTAGAAAATTTTGGGCATTTTTGTTAGTTGTTCGTAAGTTTTGATCTCATTATTGTAGGTAGACAAAATGTCAACACGAAAGTATCTTTGTGGAAATGACACGAAAGTTTTTGCAAAAATCTTTCAAATATTTTGACATATAATGAGTAAGTTGATGTAGATGAAGATAATTTGTTTATAGAGTTACAACTTTGTTAAATATATTTTGCCATCGGAAATAAGAGACCCTATCTAAGTATTGAGTTATTTAAAACATAATAATTATTGTTTTCTGAACACAGAAATTACTTACTGAATCCAGTTGACTATTCCGGTTACATCTGGGGAAAAAGTTTTTCGAAGTTGAAATTGATAAATAACTACCTTCGGAGCACAATGTCTCAAGAACACTTGAATGGACTAGCTATGATATCTATTGAGAAGAACATGGTTGAAAAAATTGATTATTCTACTTTTATTACTGATTTTGCTTCTAAATGTGCTAGAAAAACATCATTTAAGTAGTACTTTGTAATATGTTTTGTGTTACGCCCATAACTTTGTAATGAACTATTTTTTTGTTACCTTTTATGTTTGTTTGATTGTTATTTAGTTATTCAAAAAATAGATTTTTTTTGCTAGATAGGAAGGCCCCGTTCGAGATGATTTGCCTTAGATCCCCAATTTCACGGGATCGACCCTGAACACAAGTCAAAGACTCAAAATAAGAGAGGAAATTGGGCTAAAAATTGAGCAAAAGAGGCTAAAACTCTTGGGTCGATTTGGATCAATCACAAAAGAGTGCTTGTGAGCTGAAGGAGGTGGGCCACGTGGCGCAATAGGAAAGCGACATCATGATATGCTTCATTAATTGCCCCGATGCGCTCCAGAACATGCTCCAGTGCTCTCCATCTTTCGAAACTTGGCTTCGGAGGTTTTAAGTGCCTTGACTTTGTATTTTAATCCTAAATCAACGTAAAACTTTGATTAACTTTATTTTTAATGCAAAGTGTGATACTTTGTGGTCAAAAGTGACATAACTTTAAGAGAAACATTAAACAAGTAAAGTGACACTTGTAGAGTTAAAAACGACACTTCTAATGATAAAAAAATAACACATTTTTATCATTTTTGAGTTGCCTACTTCAGCAGCCTTATTTGTTTTTTTCATTTTTGGGGTTCCGTCTTATAGATTTAGGTACTGTAAGACCGTCATACACAAATTTTTGTAGAAAAGTGATATAATTACTCGCTTACAAATGTAATCGCGATGCATGACTTGTATATCATGATGCATGCTTTTGTCTGACTGATTGATTCCCGCACATGTATTTCATTAATTACGGGTATCGTAATTTTTTTGTCTCAAAAAGTGTCTTTTTACGATTTAAAAGAACATAGAGTGATGTAGTTGTTGAAAATTGTCCGAAGTAGACCGACCCAAATTTCACCCATTTTAAAAAGGAAGAATTTTGGGCCAATGCCCCTGGAGAATTTTCAATCACTTTACACCATAATATTTATTTTAAACTAGAAATAGACACGTCATGCATCACGAGACACTTTTATAGATCACAAAACACAAATGATGCATCATTTTTATTTTTCAAAAAAACACCAAGGTGTAAAACAATTGAAATATTTTAAAAATGGACTGGGTTGCAATTTTTCTTTTTAAAATTAAAAATCATTAAAAGAATCACCGTCAATTGACAAATATTTCCTTCAATAACATTCACCAAGATACGAGCGGGAAAAAAAAAAAAAGACAGAAACTAAGTCTCCAATCCCTACACAAATAGCAGTGACTTCACAACTGAATGTCACCATTAGTACGGAGAAGCTTTGGAACCTAAGTTGGCCAGTTCGACAAACATCACCCTACTTTCCACGATGGATGTTCTTAAAGTTAAAGTCGATTCCAATTTAAGACAACAACTTAAACTATTGGGGGGAGATTCTTCATCAAGAATTTTTGTAAAAAATTCTTGACCGAAAAGTACGAAGAGAGAGAGAGAAAAGCGCTTGGGGAGAGAGTGGCCGTCACTGTAGATAGGTTTTGCAGCACGTGCCGCATGCGCCACACTCTCGGGTAAGGGTGTGGGAGCGGTTTGTCAGGTAAGCCATGGTTGTTTGTTCTCTATTTATTTATTTTTTTGATTTTTTTAATCTAACCGTTTGGTATCTTTTGGGGTTTTTATTTTCCTTTTTTTAATTTTTGATTTGTGACCATTTTATGCCTTTTTTTTTTTTTTTTTAAAATTGGACCGTTTAAATTTGTGTAATTTTAATTATTTAACATTTTTATATAATTTAATTATGTAACATTTTAATGTAATTTTAATTATGTAACGTTTTTATTTAATTTTAATTATTCACGTTTTTATGTAATTTGTTGACTTAATGTAATTTTGATTTTTCATGTTTTTATGTAACTTTAATTATAAATTAATATCTTTGTTTTAAAATTTATTTGTAATATTTAATAATACAATTAAAATTATAAACAAATTAATTTATTTATATTGTATATTTGAATATGCAATACATTAATAAAATTTATAAAAAAATTAATTAATTTATAAAATAATATACGTATTAATTAATTTATTTACAAAATATAAAATAAAAAATAATGTAAATAAAGTGGATGATTTGCAGATTTGGTAATGTGACTCATATAAGAATTGATGAAGAATGAAACCATTGGAAATATTAATTCTTAGAGTGAGAATTCGTAAAACGTATTAGTGATAGTAGGACCCATCTAAGAATTTAGGGAAGAATTTGCACCATTGGAGATGCTCTTAGAGCATCTAAAATTTCGAGGAGCAACATTTTAAATTCAAAATTAAGAAAAAAAATTTAAGCTACCCATAACTTATAGCAATTTTTGTTTTTCAATGGTCTCATAAACTCCACTAACTTTATACTAATTTTTATTTATTTATACAATTATCGAAAATTAATTTAATGTCTAAATGAAACAAATCAACCATTTATTTTTAGATAAAACTAGTCTTTGTGCCCGTGCCTATGGCACGGCGCGAGTAGGGGAGGATGTCGGAGGGTGTCAATATTTAAATAAATCAATATATGTTTTAATCATGTCTAAAAAAAGTCTAAAATAACAAATTGAAAATAAAGACCTCTCGATAATCAATTAAAACATTATGATCATTCAACAGTGGAGAAAAAAATCAAAACTTTTATTTGTAATTTTATTTAAGAAAACAGAGCAATACCTTGTTAGATTTTATTAATAGAAATAAAATTACAAATTTGAGGAGGACAACCAGCTTTGCCCTTAAACAATTAATAATCTTTCGTTAAAATATAAACTTTTTTTAACACATACACCAAGGGTATTAATTTTTTAACTTTTTTTAATGTGGAATATAGACACTAAACAATTAACATCTCTTTTTTATGTTGGTATAAAAAAGTGACTATGTGTTTAATGAAAAGTGTATTTTATATTTTATACATATTATTATTATTAACAACGTAAAAAATCGGAAGAATTCCAAATTATTAATTATACATATTATTATTTATTCTATTTTTTTAAAAATAAAATAAAAACAATTTATCTTTTAGAGTGGTTTTAATAACATAAAAGATTGGAAAAATTCTCAATTAATAGTTATATGTATTCTTAGGACAACAATTAAGAGTCATGCGCATCCAATTTAGTCGTCCAAAATTATTACAATAACTCAACGGTTATGATCTCATCAATTTGTTCCCACGTGGCCGCCTTCAAGACATCAAAACTGTTGTCATTTCAAGTTCATAATAACATACACTGGGTGTAGATTTTTAACTGTATCGCACTGCAGGGTATTTTAGAATTTTGTACTTTATTGTAATTTTAAACAGGTTAGGGATTAGTGAAACAATACATTATACTCCCCTTTCAGATAAAACCTTTGTATTTTTTTAGAAATAGGGTGCAAGCAAAAAATATATGTATGTAAGGTAAAACTTCTCCCTAAAATAATCAATTTATAAATATATATGACTGCAAGCAAAATGGATTGGTAAAATCCATGATTCCATATTTCCACCACTTCCCAGCAAGTCACCACCATTTTCATCTCATCTTAAACACCATTTCCCCTAAATACCCTTCACTCTTCCCAAGATCAAACCATAACAGTGGCCCAACCAAACTGCAAACCCCATTTGTCACAAAACCCAGCAGCTTTTACGAAAAGACGTTGTTGAAGGGATTTATTATTTATTAAACAAATAAAAGAAAAGAAAAATTAAAAAGAAAAGTGGGAAAAGAATCAAAGATACGAGCATCATCCCTCTTCATCTCCCATCTCTCTCTCTCTGATCTCGTAAAAATCGCCATCTCCCTCTTCTTTCTCTCTCTCTCATCTCTCACCCATCCCCACATCCCTTTGTCACAAAACCCAGCAGCCAAATCTCCCTCTCCCAGCCTCCTCCTCGCCAACGCACGCCAAGCCAACCTGAGCCCGCCTCCCTCTCCCTTTCTGTCCTCGTCTCTCCGCTCTCCCCACCATCTCCAAGTGGCCGGCCCCACTTCAAGTGCTCCACACCGGCCTCTCCTCTGCTCAAATCGAGCCGACCTCGCATCTTCCTCCCCTTTCTTCTCACTGCCCACCTCCTCCTGCCACCTCCAATCCATTCACTGCCCTCCATCTCCGATTTAATCACGCCACAGTGGCAAAGGTATGAAGAAAGGTGGAGTGAGAGGCGGGGTTTGGAGGAGGCAGACGGGGGGTTGAGGGAGATGAGAAAGTGGGAAAGGGCGGGGTTGGGGAACCGCCGAATGAGGGTAGCGAGATGAGTGACCTTGAGCCGTTTGAGAGAGAAAATTTGGAGAGTGAAGACGATGTGGACGGGTGAGGAGACGAAAGTGGTGGGGGGAGTTGGGAACCGCTCTCACGCTTGGGGTTGAAATTTCATATAGCCGTCGGATCTCCATAATTAAATGAATCTCAACCTCTCATTAGCCTTTATCAATTGCACATGTGCAATCCCATGTCTATTGTAATATAGATGTTTAATCTTTAAAAAGATAAAAATATTTAAAAACACGTTTTCATTGGATGAAAAAGACTAGAACCTGAATTTTTTTGGAGGGCCCAAAAGCTTGGTAAGCTACCCCTTTTCTGTAGCATATTATGCTAACCAAAAGTGAAAATATTAAGTTGGTATATCTTTTAAAATATATTTTTAAATAAATTCAGTTATTTTTAGATATATCTTTTAAATACAATTTTAAGGCAAAAGTACATCAATGCCCTTTCTTCCCACCTTGCTCTGCCGCCTCCGTTCTCTCTCAATTATCTCAATTCTCTCCGTTCTCCATCTCTATCCAACAAACATACACCCACGCCTACACAAAATCAACCACGCTCTAGCATCTTCCTGAATTTTTTATTTCTTTTAGAATGTAAATTATTTTCGGAAAATATCTGGCACCCAAATACAAGTTACAGTACAATTAACCAAAACATACAAAACCCAAATCAAACACATAAATTTTTATAAAGACAAATTAAAGGAGCCACCAAATATTTCAACGCGTTGATTTGTTGTTTCTTGACAATCTTCCCGAGCTCATCATTGCCGATGTTCAGAGGAATGTTGCCAACATACTGATGCATAGCAGCATCGAAGAAGGGTCTTTCGTCACCACCACTGTCCCGCCACAGGCAGGAGGCTCTTTTGGGTTCTCGAATGTTGGAAACAAGAGATAATTTGAGGGGGATTTGATATGAGTTTGAATTGAAGAAAGATAGTTTTGAGGGGTTTGATAGTTGGTGGATTGTGAAGGATTTTGTGGGCTGGAGTTGTTGGATGAAATTGGGTGATAATGATGTGTGAAATTGTTTCCATTTTTTGTTTTTGTGAAGAAATTGATTTGGGTGAGAGGGTTTAGATGTTGAGAGTATCTATGGCTGCAGATGAGATGGTGTGGGTTTTCTCGCTTTATCCTAAGTCATGCTTTATTTAATGCGACTTCGTGAAAGATATAATGAGTGGACGGAACCGGTTTGGCATCGGCATCCCATGATGCACGTGTTTGAAACAACGATGCGAGTTTGACATCGACAACTGATTCTGGATTTGACAGCAACTTGATGCCTTGGCATAATACGGTTCGATGCATCGTTGGCGTCGACATTATTGAATTATTTTTCACCTGATGCCAAGCCTTGACATCAGCTTTTTTGATTTTTTTTTTGTTTGAATAAACTGTGAAAACAATCTTGTCGTTTTTGAAATTTTTAGGCGGATTAGATGCGTCTTCATTAATGACATTTTTTTGTCATATGACAACCAATTTGTAGTTACATGAAATATCTAAAAAATTAATGGTCCTAGATGAAAACATATTTCTAAAATTGTACTCACTTGAAATTTGTCCTATTAATTAAGCTACTGTATTGCTCTCCCCAATTTTTGTTTTGATGTATCCAAAATCGGTACTTGTTGGGCTTTTAGAATTATAGGATAACTGGGCTTTATGTTATCCAAACTCCAAACATGTCAAAACAATCGAGAATCTATAGATCAAGGTAGGGGCTTTTCGTGCCAAGACATTCGGGTGTGAGAATTAGTACAACAAACAAATGAGAATGCAATTTGTGAGTTTAGGGTATGAAGAATAGAATGTACATTTTCCTAAAGTAAGAGAGAGGTTTATATAGCCCTCGGCATTAACTACCAGTAGAATGAACACTAACGCCTTACAGTATGTATTATGGGCATTAACTAGGACACGACGTCAGGCGTAGGGCTGGTTTTCACGACATTAACCCCTCACGTTTTAGTCTTTTAGGCGGCGGTTACCAACATTGCCAAGAAGACTTAGCGTGCTCGGTATGGTGGAACCACATACATTTGGGCCTAACTAAAAAGAGGGAGAGGATGTTTGCTAGATATGCTTGCATAATTGCCGGCGCATATCTCTTGCCAGCTGCTCCCTATGGCCAGCTTAACTTTCGTGATAGTGATGTCATGTCCTTGAGCGTGACCGCTAAGTATGTCGTTTGGGCATGATAGCTCATGTTTCTTCCAAGAATCGAGATCTTGCTACTTGTTGTTATTGTTGTTCATGCTCTTATTGAAATTTTAATTAAACTATTCCTAATTTTTCAACATTTTCTTTCAATCCCGTTTAACAAATTTAAAAATGTAATCATTTTGTTTGTTTAATTGGTGTATGATTAATGCATGTATGCTGGTTTATAGCATCTCAACTTGATTAACCTCGTAATTAAGGGAAGTGGAAAAGACTTGTTTCATTATACATTTAGAAATTATCAAGTGATAATTCCTAAATCTTGAAAATAATGCGTTTAGTGATAGGTGGGGAGCATAATCTATATATATATATATATATATATATTTAAAGTTGAGGAGCACTATGCAAATAAATCTTCATTCTAAATCCCATGTGGAAGTTTTAAAACCTTTGGTTTTCTAGCCATTAGCTAATAATAATACCTAATAACAATCAATATGATAAGGGTATTAGTATTAGTATATATAACTTCTTTTATTGTCAATAGTAGAAGACTTATATTTAAAAACTTTTTACAACTAACATTACTTCTAACCAATGTGGGATAAAACTCTTCAAGGTTAGATATTACTTCTAATGACTCACTTTTAACATCATACTTTAAGCTTTGATATCTTATTCATCCAAAACTTGATTTGGACAAATAAATATATCATTTCGATGTTCTTCTTAGAGTAGAACACATTTTACTTACTTGTCAACAAACAAATGACACGTAAAGAAATTTGTGCCTCAAGTTGCACAATTTCTTTTACTAACACTAATTTTTTAATAAGTATTATACTTTAACTCTTGATATCTTATTCATCCAAAACTCAATTTGGACAAATAAATATATCATTTCGATGCTCTCACCAAGTAGAACACATTTGCACAATTACATTTACCAACAAACAAATGACACGTAAAAGAAATTCGTGCCTCAAGTTGCACAATTTCTCTCACTAAAAACACTAATTTTTTTAACAAGTATTATACTTTAAGTCTTGATATCTTATTATCAAAACTCAATTTGGACAAATAAATATATCATTTTGATGCTCTCACAGTAGAATACATTTGCGCAATTACCTTCGTTAACAAACAAACGATCGTAAAGAATCGTGCCTCAAGTTACACAATTTCTTTCACAAAAACACTAATTTTTCAACAATAGAAGAGATGTATCCACATTGGTTAGAAATTGATGTTGGTTTAAAAATTCTATTATTAAGTACCAATAGAAGAAATGCATCATCATACATTGGTTGAAAGTGATGTTGATTTTCAAAGTCACTAGAAAACCAAAAGTTTTTAAAGCACATGGATGCTTTAGAATGAAGATTTATCAAAGGTGGTGAGGTGGCACAAATTATCTCTATATATATATATATATATATATATATATATATATATATATATATATATATATATAAATATTACAATTATTACCAATAGAAGATGTATATCTCACATTGGCTAGAAAATGATGTTGAGTTTAAATTATTTTATATTATAACACATTGTTTAAAAAGAAAATGTTAGATTTTAAAGTCTTTAAAGACTAAAGACTTTCACTTTTACAAGAGATGTATCTCACATGGTTACAAAATATTCTACTATTATTACCAATAGAAGAGATGTATCACACATTGGTTAGAAATTGATGTTTGTATTAAAAATATTATTATTAATTACTAATTGAAAAAATGTATCATACATTTGTTATAAAGTGATGTTGATTTTAAAGTTTTTGTTAAAAAACTTCTACCATTATTACCAATAGAAAATGTATATCACATTGGTTAAAAAATGATGTTGATTTTTAATTATTTTAGATTATATAAAAGACTTACTATTATTAGCAATATAAGATATATATACTTTTGGTTTTCTAACCATAACTAATAATAATACATAATAATAATCATAATGATAATGAGTATTAGTATTAGTATATATAACTTCTTCTATTGTCAATAGTAGAAGACTTATATTTAATTTACAACTAACATTACTTCTAACCAATGTGGGATAAAACTCTTCAAGGTTAGATATTCCTTCTAATGACTCACTTTTAACATCATACTTTAAGCTTTT
>JABEVN020002098.1:0-22548 GCA_013146195.2 Codonopsis lanceolata
ACAAATCTATGTGTTTTGTTAGAAAAAAACTAAAATCTATATTTACTTTTTTGAATTTTCAGACTACTACCAGTAGTCTTAAAAACTATCATACTGGTCTTAAACTTATAGAAATTACAAATAAAACCAATTGTAGTAATCACAAATAACTAGGTTCAAATATTTTACTCCTTTCCATAACTACGTTCCAAATCTCAAACCTCTTTTGCTCTTAACTTGTTTGCTTGTCTTTATAGGACCCGATGTAGTTACATATGTGAATCTCTCTATTCCCCGTCCTTGGTTATCGACTTTCTTTTATTCTACCGCAACTCTCATTTTATTGGAAGATACTGTTACCAACCGACATCTGTTCAAGTAGTATATCCTAAAATTAATTAGATTATCTCCTTACTTAGTAATTTGACACCAAAAGTGGATAGGAACTAAGAAATGAGAGACATTCTAAGAAAAAAGTTCGACTAATCGGAAGTTAAAAAGATTATATGTCTACGTTTGAACAAGGCGAGGTGAATGCATTTATTTGTGGTGGTGATAGTACTACTGACGACTATAGGGATGGTGGTGTTAGGGGCGGTGGTGGTGGCAATTGTAGGGATGACAGTGATGGTTTAGATAAATACAAAATTGTGAGATTTCCAAATCATTATATTTTTAAATATCCATATGTGTTTTGGTTTCAATTTGAATATTTGAAAATTCAAAATTTCAAAAAATTTAATTTGAGTTTATAAAAAGAGAAATTCAAAGTTGTGTGATGATGTGTCTATAAATGATGAGTTTTCCAAATTAGTTATTTTGAAGGAAGGAGTAAAGAATTTAAAAAAAGAATCAAATCAAATAAAAAAATTGACTTTTTGGGGGAAAAATGTTTAATTTTGCCACTGTACTTTGATTAATTGTTACATTTTGCCACTGTACTATGTTTCGAGCGAAATTATCATTATACTTTTAAAGATATATACAATTTTGTCACTATCTCTAACTGTCATCCAATTTTAACGGCGACTTAACGAAAGTTTAAGATATTTTATTTTTTCGTTTTAGCAAAGCAAGGTGAACGCGTTTTTTTGGTCAGGTGATCGTGGTTGCGGTGGTGGCGATTGCATGGATGGTGGTGGTGGTGGTTAGGAGTGGTGATTGGGGTGATTTTAAGCATAACAATGGTGGTTTCAGTGGAATATGACATTGTTAAATTTTTCAAATCTTCATATCATTTTGAGTTTCAATCTTCAAATTTGAAAATTCAAAAAAATTAATTTGGATTTGTAAATAGTGAAATTTAAGGTTGTGGTGACGGTAGGTCTATAAATGACGAGTTTTGCATATAGATTAATTTGAACGAAGGAGTAAAGAATTAGACAAAAAAATCAAAAATAGATTTTTGGGTTAATGGTGTTATTTGAGGTGATAATGGTGGTGGGTCTATGAATGATGAGGTTGATGGAAGAAAACTATTGATAACAAATTAAATTAAATTAATTCTAATTTTCATTTTTAATTTAAATATTAGAAAATTATAATAATAACGTTTAGCTACTTACAACTAATTTTATAAATTTCCTTACAACTAAGCCTTGAAAAAACAAAAATGTTTGTCCAAAACAACTGCAGCTTATTCAAAACTTAGTTGTTAGAAAAGTAATATAATTAGTTGTAAGGATTAATGCATTTTACTTATAATTATGCCAAATTACAATTCCCCTCAAAAGTATCCACCAAATCACATTGGGCACCCCAACCCTAAGGTTTGTCCGATAATAGTATCTGACGTTATTTTTTTCCCCTATTTTCACCCTAATCACAGCCGTTAGAAACGTCACGTTAATTTGACATTTCCTTATGGATGTTAACTCGAGGGAAATATTAGGAATTTGGTGTAAACTTTGGGGGTGCTAAATGTATTTTAGCCTAATAAAAATTAAGAAATAAAATACAATTTTCTAAAAAATATATATAAATATGTGTATAAAGTTAAAATGTTAAAAAAAATGGAGTGGGGGTCCACCATTCCTTTTTTTCTTGCTAAAAGAAAATGTAGTGAAAAGACTCACTATGTTTTCCGGTCTTCAATCGTCTCCAAAACAAAAATTAACCTAGAACCCGATCTGGGGTTTGTCCGACCTCTCTCTTAAATTTCTCTCTCTTAAACCAAAAGATAGATGTGCGTTTGATTTCATTATCAATTTTTTTTATCTTGATGATGAAAAAAAAGTACACAAACAAAAGGTATGAAAAACTTTTACTCATATATACCCGTCCCATCTCCGATTTCTTGTATGAAATTGGATCCACTCACCTTCTCCGAAACCACCACTGAAATCAATCAATTTCTCATCCCCCATTTCATCCTCTTACATGACTTAACTTAACTTTACTTTTTCTCTCATAATTCTTTAAGTAATTCAACCCGACCATCATGACAGCTGTTATGAGGTTGAAATCATCTAGAACCCCATAGCTTCTACAACATCCTCTCAATTTCGATACTATGTTTTAAGTCATATGCAAGCCGGTCGTATGTCCAATTTTCTCCAGCAAAATTGAAGAGTATTTCAATAAAACCCCTTACCATTTCTCTTAATTCATGTCCGACTCTCTTTCAAATGAATTCGACGATATGGGTTATTGGTTTTCTATTAATTTCATGTTTTTATAAGGGTTTTTAGTAAATATACTCTATAGCCTCTAATTGCTACTTAAGGCGCGACTTTTGCAAGGGACAGAATGAGGGAGATTAAAGATAGAATTTGGCTAAAATCAAAAGAGGTAGTCGTCAGAGCTGTGATAGGAGTGACTGGAGTGGGAAGGGTTTAGGCTGGAGATGGCGGTTTCTATATATGGTGGGGCTAGAGATGACGGCTATTACGATGGAGCCGAAGATGGGATTGCACCAGGAGATGAGAGAATGAGAGGATGTGAGATTAGGGTTTTTCCTTTTAATACATTTACTCTTTAACCAGATAAGGAAAATGCCATTTTTTTCCCGCACGTGGAAGATCACATGCTATTTAAAGTGATTTTTCTAACGTCCATCAAGGGGTAGGGTGGAAAATGGAAAACAATGTAGCATCACCTATCATTATGGGACAAACCTTAGGTTAGGGTGTACTATACGATTTGGTGGATACTTTGCGGGGGGAGTTGTAAATTGGCCATATAATTATTTTTGGATTATTGAAACAATTATTTGTTATTTTTATTTATAAACATATTTTAAATACTAAATGAGTAACTAAATAATGAAGTTATAACCAAATCCCATTTTGAACCCCAAGAAAAATGATTAAAATAATCTTCATGTGACATGCACATACCATTTTTTGTTACTATTTTCAGCACCCACAAACAGAATGGGGCAAAGTGGGACAAATAGAACAATAAGGTATGGAAGTGAGACACTTCGTAGGTTGGGTTGCAATGTGAGATTTATTGTGTAATTTTGAGAGTTAATCATATTTTGTCCCCATCGAAAGTAGTCCAAAAACAATATCAAGTTATCAACGGTATCGATGAGATATGAGTTTTGAAATTCGTGGTGTATGCTTGTGATTTGTGTTGTACGAGAGAAAGGGAGAAATGTCGGGGGGCTGTGATAGTTTTAATTTTTTGTGGGTTCTTATTCGTGGCGGCCTTGACGTCTGATTGTGATTATCTGATCTTCACTTATATCTCTCTGATATCTGATATGATTCCGCTATATTTTTATTTATTTTTCAATATAAAATTTTGAATAAAAGATTCATACACTCTTGAGTTTTATCTCAATTAAAATTTACATAAGAGGTCATTGATGGAGAAGAAGCAGAGAAAGAGTTGTTGGAGAAGAAGAAAAAGAAGTTTCTCTTTAGGTAATATAAAAGCAGAGAAAGTGTTTCCAGAAAATGACCAAAATGCCCTACACGTAAAATATCATGTGCACCTTAATGTCAAATTGGTAATCTTCGTCGTGGCTAGGGGGTAAACTAGAAAAACAGTTATAAAATAATATGAAAATGATACAAAACTTAGGTTGGGTGTGGGAAAGTGAGACTTCATAGATACTTTGGTGGAATTTTGTATTTTTTTTAGTGTAACTATATACTTTGGGGTTGAGAGTTTGATTCTCCAACACAATTTTTTTAAAAGAATCATAAATTCCAGAAACGATATAAGCAAAGTCTCCAATAACAATGTGCTTATCTAAATAGTAAGTTTGATTTGTTTTCAATTTACACACTAATAAAAATGAATGAATTCATGTTTGATATTTAAAAAAGAGATTTAAAAATAACCAACAAAAAAGACAAATGTGTAGGATAAGTTGCTATACAATGACTAAAAGGATACATTATAAATGACCGAAAAACAAAGTATCAGAAATGCTAAATACACAACATAATTTATAAGTCTAAAAAACTGTAAATATTATAACACACAAAAATCTAATAATTAAAAGTCAACAAAAAAAAAAGGAACAAGCAAATCACTTTTAAAAAATCATTAACACCACGTGCAATGCACGTGGACCTTATTAGTTATATATAAAAAAACAAAAGCGCCAAAACAGGTGACGCGTACTATATACACAGGAGGAACACTATGGCACCCCGACCTGGATTCCAATGCGAAACCCCAAGTCGGACCGCCCAAATATAAACAAGTAAGCATGCGTAAGTAGGATGATAAAATTCACGTGGCGCAACATCGCATACAAATAACAACTCGGCTACACTTGGCCGGAAAATAACTTAAAATAAACAAGTCATCGGCGACGTTACAGCCGGAACCCAACAACTACTCCTACAATTATAACACATGCATATAATATCCTTAACGGCCACAACATGCCGGAGACAACAACAACAATAATATTTTAAAAGAGCTTAAGCGGAAGGAACTGTAGTGAACCAATAACATATAAACAAGCTCGACATATAAGTCGGCATACAAAAGATTATAAGTCTTAAGTATTCAAGTTATACTACAACAAAAACCCCAAAGACAAGTTTAGGTGACTTGCTTCCCAACGTCCTTGCCAAAACAAAAGTCTAGCTACAAATCCCAAAAGAACAACCTTCTAGCTCGCAAGCAACCAAACGCGGGTATGACGAATCTAGCGTGAACCGTCTCCTTGGCTCGGATCTAAGGAAAACAAAACAAACAAATAGGGTAAGTCATAAAGACTTAGTAAGTTACTAAAAATGCATGTTCATGTCATAGCATGGCATTTATCACAATTATGGTGTACATGATCATCATATAGCACTTAGCACATTATTCACGTAAGTGCGGAAAATAAATCATACAAGTAGGATATGATATAGTCACGGCCGCTACGTAGCTCCTGCAACAAAGTTTGTTAACCCAATATCGTGACTACGATGCTCGTGACTTCGCATCGATATACCGAACTCCGCCGGCTAATAGCAGCCTATGACGCACGTATTGATACGGCAAAGGGGCTACTTCCCCACTGCGGCCAACAATGGAGGTGTGTGTGAGGTCCCAGGTACGACGATCCATAGCGAGCACGAATCTCTCAATTCGTGAAGGCAATGCATCGTCCTACCCTGACATAAAAATCAAACCAAATAGTGCCAGCTGGACTTAATGCAATGCACAAGTAGATATTTACTCGTCAAGACCAAATAATGATCGAATTCAACAAGAGCAAACTTGACCGACCAAGTAGGGTATTAATCTCTACAATAAATCATGTCAAGGCAATTAATTGCTCATAACCAAATTAATCACAACGGGTTCAATTGCATATAATTAACTCAACTTAGACTTAAGTAAACCCGACCAAACGGTGTCCAAACTTCGTAGGGATTGAAATTAGAGTTCAACATGTTCAAATCTTCCCTAGAGTCGACTCCGTTGAGTCTTTACTAAAAATTCCAAATTTCGGGTAATTGAAGCTATGTGCTCCATAACCCAACCTAGGCCATTATTAAGTTCATCTAGGTCATAATTTCACCAAGGCATGGCAATGTATTTCATATTCATCATATAGTCCAATTCTTGAGGATAGAACACATAACAACATACCAACATACAATGTAGGCTCAAATTAGGGCATTCTCATATAGCACCACTTCAAGCAATACATATAATAAATGTTTCTAACATGTTCATAATCTTAAATAGACAAGATGAAAGAGTATTACAATCTTTACTAGGCATAAAATCCTCATATACATGTTCCTAACAAGTTCATACTTTCAAATCACAAGATGAAGGCATAAGAAGCATATATGTGTCCTCATTGACCTCAATCATCATAAGCTTTGTTTTCCTTAGGGTCAATGAGAACTAAAACAAAGAAGAAGAGAAGTAACTTACTTGTATTCTACACCCAAGAAAGCAAAGAAGAAATCTATTCGGTAGGAAATGCTCTACTCTTCAAGCTCTTCACTTCTATGGTGGTGGCTTGAGCAATGGAAGAAGGAATGAAGAAGGACCAAGAAGAAATCTTCAAGAAGCCATGGGAACCCTCAAAAACTCTCTCTCTCACGTTTTTGGAAAAGCCTTCAGCAAATGAGGAGTCCCAAGGCTGAATTGTGGTGTTAATGAAGTCAAATGTCTAGTGGGACAAGTGTCAATGCAATGTGGTCTCTAAAAATCTGATTTTGTGGCTAGTTTAATCCACTCAATCACTCACTAATCCACTCTTAAAACATGTTAATGATGTTAGGGTATAAGTAAAGAGGGTTAGGGAGGTTTAGGTGGGGTTTAGAAAGGGTTTTGGATAGGGGTTTAGGTGTAAAATTCAAGAAACATCGAAACAGAGTAGTCGGCCTCGGGACCCAAGATGGTCCCCATAGCATGCGACCGCATGCTCTCAGGATGCACAACCTCCAAGTTTCTGGTTACCTTGCGGGGGCAAGGTCATTCCACCTTGCGACCGCAAGCCCGGCAGACCCAAAATGGCTCAAAATTCAACCTAAAAGACCCCCAAACACTTAGCCAAATCAATGGGGTTTCAAACCCCAACAAAAATGATTTTAAAACTCATCACAAACACCCTCAAACAACACCCGAACAATCCGAACGAAGGAGGGAAAGAAGGAGAACTAAACAAGCAATTCAACCGGCGATTCAACAAGCATGCAAACATGATTCTAAACATGTTAAGAGCATTATAAATGTCTTATAAATGATTCTAGAACATATATAGACTAAGTAAACATGCTCACAGGCAACATGAATGCATGAACGCAAGCAATGAATGGCTAGGGTGCCACAAACACTATAAACGACATTAATACAAAAAGGAAATACTATTCCTAAACTCTACAAAAGGATTCGCTCCTGCAACCAACACTCCACACCAGAAAAATAAGGTCCGAAGAGTCACCTCCTTTAACCTATCAATACCTGGCTCTAATTCTTCAAAACGCCTATTGTTCCTTTCCCTCCCACATTGCATGTCTAGCAAATAACCGACGGAACCACCTCCCAATAACAATTTCTCTTCCTCCTCTTATAAATGGACGAGCTAAATAAAAGCTCCTTAGGCGTTACCTGATTTTGGCATAACCCAGGACACTTGAAAAAGATAAAGCATTAGATCCCAAACCTCCTTAGCCATAGGACAGTGCAGCAATAGATGATTCAAACTATCCACATCTCTCTTGCACATGTAACACCAGTTGACATGAATTTTATCTTGAGCTTGAAGATTGTCACAGGTCAAAATCACTTTGTTAGCATCCTCCCATAAGAAAAAGGCCACTCTCAATGAAGTCTTAGACTTCTGATGCGTATGCGGAAGCTTGAATCAACAAATCGAATCAACAAATCGCCAAGCCCCGGAAATGGCTAAACCAAATCCTAAAACCACCCAAAATTCTCCCAAAATCAGCCACAAAACTGCTCCAAATAAACGCCCAAAACCCTCTAAAAATCTTCCCAAAATTAATTGAAATTCCCTTACAAGTTTTATCCCAAACCCTAGCCTTGTTTATAGAATTAATTACAAGGAATAATCTGCCTAAAACAATCACTAAAGTCTCGCCTAATCTGTCCCAAGATAGCCCATGTTTTTAATGCTAAAGCTGCCCGAAACTTCCTCCTTTAGGACACGCCCAAGCTGCCTCAAATTCCTTTGGCCGAAATCTTCAAGAAATTGAGAACAGTTAACACACCCTTTAGAAACACCAATCTGGCACAAACCAAATAAAAATAAAAAGGATAGATTACGGACTCACCGGTTGAGCTTCACTCACTTCACGTAAAGATGCCCGACGACCGATTCCCTCTTGGCTTCACTCACCTTAAGAAGAATAAATCGATTTGAAAGAACAACCTTGTTCTTAAAAGAATTACATCTTTTCTCTGAAAATCCAATCTGCTTTATTAATGAAATTAAAGGCCTTATAAAGGCTCACAATGAAACCCTAATCTCTAATGTGAACATAAATAAATCTGAACTCTACTAGAAAACAATAAAGTAACTACCTAATTTAAATCATAGTCCTTAAAGGACTTATTCCCAAAAACGGAATTTCCTTTAGTTACCTAATTTAATCCTCCTTCGTTCACACTACTCATGGAGGCCGTCCTCCCTTCCAAGCCAAGCCATGTCCACCTCCTTGCATGCAATGCCATGCAAGACCTTCTAGGCCAGTGCCACCCTTCCAAGCATCCACGCAAAACCACTCTTCCATTCTCCTTGAGCCGTGCCCAATGACACTCTTGCCTTCCAAGAAATACTCCCATTTCACTTACGGGTTGAACCCCCTTGTTGTATCCTTGGTCCTTTGGTCCTTTAACCCTTTTGCATCATTTGTTTCATCCTCAAAACATGGCTACATTGTCCTCCAAATATTGACATCATACATTTCTCCACAACCTCTTTGGGCGATGGTGTCTTGGACCCTTGCTCCCGCATCAACTTCCACATAGACTTCCAAGGAAAGAAGATGTTTCCTTTTGTCAAATGTTTATTGAGAGACTTAACTGAGAAAAACTTGTTGTTTGCTCCTTCCCAAATAACCTTGTCTTCATATAAAAATGTAAACCTTCTGGGCATACAAAAGCTCCATTAATAGCCGAAGTGGTTCAAGCTCCCGATCTTGAGGATTTCTCCTAAAGGTCGGATTCCACGTAATAACTCTTCCTGCCAAATGCAGAACAGAGCTAACTACTTCATCCTTGTTAATATCTATATTGAAAACAGATGGAAACACTCTACGGAGCTCCACTTCTCCGCACCACTTATCTTTCCAAAATCTAAAAGAGGCCTTGTTGCCGACACCTAAGAAAATAACCTTTTGAATGTGTCCCATCATTTCCTAATCCCTTTCCAAACACCCACACCATAAGATAGACAAACCACATTAAGGAACCAACAATGGTTTCCTTCTCCGTATTTACCACATCCCATCGGTGCTTCCTAGTAGTAACTAAGATATTCTTATTCCTTTTAGTTATTAATGAAATTTTGGCTGCAGCTTCATAATGTCCTCAATTGCAATCTGCAAGACCATATCTGAAGTTATTCTTGCATTTCTGTGGATGAATAGTATTCCCTTTGTCCCGAAATGAGTGTCCAACTTTTGTGGTTTTTCACAAAATTTAAGGAAACAGACTTTTAAACCATGCAAGTAGCATATATACATGAATACCTGATGTCCATGCTAGCTAGTGAACACTATGACATGGTAGTACCGTAGTTAGTAATGGTGAATTTAGTAAAATTACACAAAACTGGACACTCGTTTTGGAACAATAATCATTTTAGGAAGGAGGTGGTCTAAACAACTACATATCTACTATCTAATAAATGTATTTAAATTCTCTAATTCTTGCTCCTAGATTTTGAGAAATTATAATTCTTAGTCATTCCAAAAATGAAAACATGGAAGCTTAGAGCATAGCGAAATGGGAGTAAAACTAGTTTACTAACTGAAAGTTAGAAGAGTCAACGTTTTATAGCAAATCCATCATGATATCCATTCATAAGCCTAGTAATCACCAATACTTAGAATGAGGAGCACCCATGGAAATGGTAAGCATCACAAATTACTTTATTTTACTTGTATAATTGGTTCAATAACTGTGATTGTGGCACACAGTGGTGAGTGGCAACAGAGACATTGTGGTTTATTCACAGACAAGACAATCTTCAAAATACAAGTGAAGACACTACAACAATGCCATAATATATAATTACACATGAATAAAACTACTTTAAGAAGTTTATCAACTCAACCTAAGTCCCAATCACTGTAAACTTCCAGAAGATCTTGCGATTAATTAACTATTACACTTTTTGCCAATCCTATATCGATTTGATAAATAAACAACCAAACCTTAGGTTAAATATGGTAATTAATGGGCCTTCCATGAAGCAAAATCTACCATTCTGAAAACTTTATTTTTGTATGTTTACATGTCAAAGAATATGAGGCACATACATAAAATCAAGCTGAAACTAGTGTTGGTGGTGGGGTTTTCAACAATGTTGACAACAGTAAAAGGACACAATGAAACTTATATACCTTGGATATATTGTACAATCATGCACGAACACACTTTCTTGTAAGAATTATTCGACCCTTATCACATGCCCCGGGTTACACGAATATTCTTGTGGGATAAAACTACAACGGCCCTCTTCTTACGGCACTCAAGCACGAGGTTACTAATGGAGTATTAGTATATAATGACAACTCAAAGATGATACTTATGTGAATGTGCACTCCGCACCCCCAGATCCACAATATAGTATTCATGAGGTCACCCATCTTTGAAACAAACCTCGATTACACCAAATTACCAATGATTCCACTTAAATAATCAACAACTAGTCCCATCACATGAAATTGTACGAAAAAAATGTGCTATACAACATAACCATCAAGCTTTTGGTTTCAATTTAGGGTATTTTCCCAAGAGTGGAGCCAACCACACCCCAATTTCCTATCTCTACACCCCCACTTAAAATTATTACAGAAATGCCATTGAGTAAAAAACCTAATAAACCCTTCTACTAAAAATATTATAGATATGCCATTACGCTTATCGCTTGTTCGGCATGAACACACTTTGTGTTGTTCGGCCACCATGAGATGAACACTCTCATTGGAGTTCGACCACCATGAGATGAACAATCCCATTGGACACTACAACAAAAAAGAGCAATTACAACGTTTTTTTACAACGTTTTTAAATAAACGTTGTTAAAAGTTTATTATTTTACAACGTTTTTTCGAAAAACGTTGTACTTTTACAAACGTTGTCTTACCAAGGGGTTTTTACGATTAATTAATTTTTGTGAATCCCGCTAAGAGGTGAATTGCGCGGTAAACAATTTCCCAAAGTCAAAATCCCCAATCCCGGCCAAAACCTCTCTCCAGCAGCTCTGTGAATCGCTTTCAAATCCCTTTCAAGCTTCGTCTTCATCTCCTTCCCTGCTCGCCAGCCATAACCCACCGGCGATCTACTACATCTCCTCTTGGTCTCACAAACGAAACCCCCCATCAACAACCCTACCGGACCCTCCGTCTTCTCCGGCGAATCTCACCCATCTCCTTCCCTGCTCGCGGGGAGACTCAACGGTGACCGCAGCCTCATCTGACGATCCAAAGAAAAATCTCACTCAAGTCATCAATTCGATTCAAAAAACACTTGGAGTCATCCACCAGCTTTACCTCGCCATCTCCTCCTTCAACGTCGCCTCCCAACTTCCGCTCCTGGAACGCCTGTACTGTCTTCTCTCTCAATCTCTCGCTTCAAAACCCTAGTTCCCCCAATTAACGCCTTAATTTTATTTAAATCGAATTGTTTTTTTATTTGTTTATAATAAGTTATTGGATTGATTTTGCAGGAATACACTTGTGTTGGAGCTTGACAATATGTCGAAATTGTCTGAGAAGTGTAACATTCAGGTCCCCATGGAAGTCCTAAAGTATGTTCTGATTGTTTTAGCACTTACGATTCCATTTGATTCGGTGTAAAATGTTTTTTTATATGTTTTATTCTTCTAGAAAATTAGTATCTAGAAAACAAAGTGTTGCAGTTCTATAACAAAGATTAAGGTGAACCATTATAATCTCCCATGTAAGAAAAAGAAAATGTTTTAATGCATCATCGCTTATTTACCTTTAAATATTTTTTACCGAAATAAACGGGGTCTTTAAGTAGTGTAATTTTCTTTTAGTGTCTTGATGATGAATGTGCTGCTTTATGTTCAGTTTAATTGATGATGGAAAGAAATCCGGATGAGTTCACTGGAGATGTTTTGAATAGTTGCATCGCCAAAAACCAAATCACTAAAGGCACTACTGATGCCTTCAAGGTTAGTTATTTTTTCTCCGTTAGCTTATGTTTTCAAAGTTGGTGCATTCCATCCTTTTTGTCATTGGATCTATGTTTTACTGCATTTATGTCAGTTCCTTGTTAAGCTCACACATCATTCAGTTGCTTTATTAAGAAGTTCTATTCTAAAAGAACTTATTTTTCTCCCTTTTTCCCCCCTAGCAAGAATCTTAAAATTGTTAACAACTTGGAAAGTCCAAGTTGTTCCAAGTGTTGTGGACTAGGGCTTCATAGGTGTCATTATTGGTCGAAAAGTTCCCAAAGATGAATATCTTGGGAATTCTCGGGGAGGAAGTTTTTGTGTCAAGCAAAATGGAACAATGATCAGATTTAAGGAATGGGAGATGCTTAACAATTTTGTTAGTAAAAAGGTTGCACCTATCATCATTACCACGGTATCTGTCAAGATGCTCCCTAACCATCCCAAGATTTCAACAGTTCCTACACCATGTAAAGGATCCTCCGATGGACCCTAAGTCATGGAGGCCACAGAGGTCGACGCAACCAAGGAAATGCTTGCTATTGTTACTTGTTCCATTTTCTTCGTTTTTTTCTTTGACGAAATCTATAATTGACTCCCTGCGCATGTTGTCGTACACAGGGTTTGCGGAGGCATCTTCTAGAGGAACTTGAACAAGCATTTCCTGATGAAGTGGAGGGTTATAGGGAAATTCGTGCTGCTTCTGCAGCTGTGAGTTACCAATTGCAGATTTTATAATATTGTTACTTCTATCAATTTGTTCTTAATTTATTTTATAATATTGATGACAGCTATCTATATCACTGAAACTATCCATAAAGTTTGTTGACAACTTCAATTATTATATAACTGCAGTTTGTTACACAGCTAACACTATTGGCATATTTTTTGGATGCCCAGTTTAAGCAGTTACAGCTTGTAATTTCAGAAAATCTCGCATAAAGCTATAGATTGCTTGTGAAACTTTCTTTATAAAGATATTTGAGGGACTTGTATAATAGGAGCGAGAAACTGATTAGATCTCAAGATGAAAGTGTTTTGGCCTAATTTTTTTTCTGTAAAGTGGGGACTGTCTTGTGGGCAATGCCAACAAGCCACTAACTTTTTTTTTTGCTCTATTTATTTTCACTGAAACTCTTAGCTCTAAACATCTTATGCAGGAATCTAAGCGGCTCGCACAAACACAGAGCATGCTACCAAATGGAGATGTGAAAGTCAAGCCTGAGATGTAGGAAGCAATGTTATTGTTGAACCAGGTTAATATAGTCTACGATACTTATAATATGTCTATAATTTCAAGGGCAATCAATAAAAATACATGGTCAGATTTTGTTAATTTACTTGAATTTCTTTTGCTAGCCTTTGCTACTTATGTTTCTCTCCAACATGCTACTCCCTCCTTACCAAAATAAAATAAAATTGACCCATTTCTGAAAAAGAATATGATTTTATTGCAATTAAAGAGGAGGTTGATATCCTTGGGGGCTTTTTTGAGTTTCTGTACAAGCAAAAAGTGGACAAGAATTCTGATGGTTCCAACATGTGGAACGGGAAGAGAGATAAGACCTTCACGGTTAAGTCCCTGTATCATAATCTGGTGGCAGGTCTTATTGGCCATTTCTGAAAAAGAATATGATTTTATTGGCCAGCTTCAAAAATTAAAGGTGGAGATCTGCATTACCTTTCTCAAATTAAAGTTCTCCAGGGTAGTACTGTTACCAATTATCAAGTATGTATATGAAGAGATTTTGTTTGGATTAGGCTATAAATTTGAACTGATTGATATGATGATTATATTTTACAGGTCTCGAACTGAGAATGACAACCAACACTAGACTGAAATCTTGCTTGTATAGCTTCACTTCTCCTGGTTGTCCGATGTATCCGACAAGAGCTGTTCGTCATGTAGCCCGGGATGCACTAGATTTTATTTTCCCTGTGAGTAGTCTCTCTAACTTTTTACTTAGAAATAGAGACAAAAGAATCCTTTATGGACATGAGCATTTGTTCTAGCCATTTTCTTCATTGTCATAGATTTTTTCTTGCTTGTCATAATTCTTACAAGGGCAGCATTGTTATCCCTGCAGTTTAGGCTGCTGCTTGTTGTTATCAACTGCAGTGACTAATTGTATTGATTACTTTTTTCCGTAGTCATTGCTTTGAGATATGTCCCTGGGTGTCAAAATCGGAACACCTCCAATCTGTTTCGGCAATTTGAACTATCCCGAAACTGCTCCAAAATCAGCCTCAAAACAGTCCTAAACTCCCCCAAAACTCTCGCTGATACGGCGTCAAAACTGAACCAACAAATCTGATTCAGCTCTCTTTATTCAGCCCCAAACCCGACTCAAACCTGCCCCAAAATTACTAGCCAATTAACCAATAATTCCCAGCCCTTTAGTCTGCCCAAAACCTGCTCGAAACAGCTCCAATTTCAGCTACGTAACAGCCCTCACTACTCACGAATTAACTCACACAAAAGGATTACTTATGGGCTGGAAATTGTGAGGGATTATTTCAGCACATTACATTATTATTTATAATACAGGGTCAAAGAAGTCAATTATTTAGAAATGGGGTAATATTTCTTTGAGCAATGCTAGGGCCACTCTCAAGTTGACCACTGCATTTTATAACTGAAAACAAACTGTCAACCAAGTCCCTCCAAACCGTGACTTCCTCCTTTCCAAGCAATAAGGTGCAACTGAACTTATATCCATGACCTTCGTAATTGAACTCCTGAATTGCTGAATTTCCCTTTACCTTGTTAATCTCCCTGCTGTACGGTTCCTTCAAAACAATCTTATGAGAATGAGCCATGAAACTAATGCCACCCAAACAGCTCTTCAACCCGTCACAAACCCTCCCACAACCTGCTCAAACTTATAACGTTTCCCTAGAAAACTATTACCCGAACTCCCAGCTTAATTTGGACAGATTACTAGCTAGTGCAAAATCTGCTCCAAATTATGAACTAACTTCAGCCCTGAGACTCGTGGAGATCAAGTCGTACGTAGTCCCGGTCCCTCTTTTCTTAATACAGAAAGCCAAAACTGCTCACCAAAATCATCCAGGAAAATAAATAATGAATCAATATGCATCTAGGAAAATAAATAATGAATCAAACTGCTCACCAAAATCATCCCAATGGCTCTTTGGGTTGCAATTTTGTCTTCAATTGAGTTTGTATAAGGAACAAACCAATATGCATAGAAATTTATTCCAACGGAACCTTGTTTGGTGGCCTTCATTCTTCTCAAACAACTATCCCCTTTGAAGCCGGAGATGTTCCATCTAGCAGTAGACCAACCACTCTTGAGGTACTCTCTTCATCTGTACCTACTGGTTATACTCCTACTCTTAATTTTGGTTTCGGTCTTCACAACACATAACTTTCAATCAAGTGCAGACCCTGTTTTGGACCATTTTCCGTAAATTTCTGTGGAAAATCCGTGCATGGAAATATGCTCAATTTTGGGTATGTTGTATTTATATGTGTTAGTTAGTTATCTGTAAAGTTTCATAATTTTCTGAGGTCGGGAAGTTGCTCAATTGGGTCTTGAACCACCGCTGCGCATGTGAAACTGTTAGCAGAAATCCAGGTTAGTAACCTGAGTTTTGAATGGCTATAACTTGATTAATATAGACTCGAATTAGGTGATTCAAAGTGCTAAATCGTAGTTTAAAGTGTCTAGTTTCATAATATGCAAGTTTGGTAAAGTTTGAAGTTTTGTGGAGTATTTTATGAATTTAATGGTCACACAGCGGATAGCAAATAATTACAATACTTGAGCTTCATGGAGTTGGTTGATTAATAAGTATTATACTTGAGTTTCATCGAGTATAATTCAATGTCAAATGTTGGATGGGTGGGCTTAACCCATAATCTTCATAATTGAGGTACAGGGCTTGTCCAACGTGGAAAGTTCCATTATCAAGTGTAATTTTAAAAGCGAAACCTAAAGCAAATATGTCAGTAATTTTTTCCTTGTGAAAAGTTCCATTATATCTATGTTTTACTGATCTATGATTTCATAGACCATTAGACCATGTCATCCAGATATCTAACAGCCAAGCCAGTTCCAGGAAACATTTGGGTGGGCATTGATATCAATAAGAATTAGGTGTCAGTGTGCTGCAAATAAGCTGCTGCCAACCATGTCAAGGGTCAGCATATGAATGTTCTCTTATTTTGTTATTGAAACCGTCTTAATTTTTAACTTTTATGGTTGTTTTCCAGTGAAGAGAGATTAAAGTGAATGCTGCTAAGGTTGGAAAGCGCCTTGAAGAAAAATGAGAATGAGTGTAGGATGAAGAAAGAAACACTGAAACTTGAGCGAGCAAGACTAGAGAAAGAAAATTTGAGGGAAAAGAAACAGGAGGAACAGAAGAGAAGAGATGCTGATGTAGCAGGAAGAAAAAGGTTAAGGGAGGAAGTGGGGAGGAAAGAAAACGTGTAGCAGAACATAGGCACGAGCAGAAACTACCAGCGGAAATGTTATGCACAGAGAAAATTGGAAAGAGAATATGTTATATATGGCGAAGGTGGAGCTCCAGCTGATGCAGATGCAGGACCAAATGAAAATGATGAGGACGATGAAGACGACGACGAAGTGGATCCTCCAGCATCAGTTTCTGGTATGACGAGTTAAATACTGCCGATTGAGTCCCTTTTAGGGCTGTCTTGGAATTATTTAACTAGCATTCCTGGTTTACATTTCTTTGTTGGGGTTTTGCATTTGTGTTTATTTTTGTAACTGGTAATTATTTTGGTTTATTTATGAATAATTGTGTTTAATATGTAGTTGTTCGTTTGATGCTCTGCTTCAGATTTTCAATTTGACAGTGCCATCCTTGATTTTATCAGTGTTTTTGAGTGTTTGTATCTTTGGTGGCTTTTTTGTGTGATTGTTCTCAATCCCTATGAACCATACGAACTGTGTTAGGTTACGTTCTCTCTGTTTCACTCCGAGTCCCCATCAATTATATAAGAGAATACATTACTGCACTTAGCTATAGTTCTGATAAGCATTGGTTTAATTTTTATTTTTAAATTCATATGTGAAGGATAATGTTAGTGGTTCACGAGAATTGCAAGCTTGATTTTCAAAATGATGCTCTTTGAATGGGAAATCCCAAAGAGTAAAGTAGGAGTCATTGAGTGAAATGAAGTGAGTATAAATTTGTGGGATGTAGGGTATAACTAAACATTATCTTATGGTCCGATCAGTTATTGCCCCTTCCCTAGTAGCAGTTTAGTTTATCCGCTCTTTCTTAGGTATTCTAGGCTATTGCACTTGAATTTGTGATGGATCAGTTTATCCTCCAGCATCAGTTTCTGTGTATCACTAGTCTCATAATAGGAAAGAGGGTTGATAGAGGAAAAGTGTCGTAGGAATTGGTGGTTAACTGGGTTAAGTTGGAGAGAAAAGGGTTTATAATATGCACTTGTTAGAAATAGGGACTGGATAAGAGCAAACAAAAATGGAACTGAGAAGAGCCAATGCGCAATTGAATTCATGTATACATCTTTGCTTTACATATTATACAATTACCCATGCGGTTGATGAGTTTGTGAATTACAGATCAATTAAAGTAAAATGGTTGAAGTATAATCAAAGATCAGAAGTCACTCTGTATGGAATTGAAGGTCCCTTCCCATGAGACTGTTAAAGATCTTTGAGTTTTATGCTAGAGGAACTAAACAAGGGAATGATAGGATTATAAGTAGGGAAAGCAAGAAGTCTGGAATGGTAGAGGGGGAAGCTGGTATGTTGGACTGGAAAGAAAAGGAGTATATCGTTTCATAGATTTTGCTACAAACAAGAAAAACAAAATTTGAATCTTCTCTACCACCTAAGTAGGTTTTAGAACTTCTTTTTATTTAAGATGTCACAGATGGAACTACTGATCGCAAGGACTTTCTTGTGAATTACTTTGATTCTTCGTTGTTCATGATGATCAATGAATACTTTACTTAGAATAGTAAAAAGCTAATAAAAATTCTTATGTCAGCTTTCTGTGATTGAGCTGATAAAACATGAGAATTTATTTTTATTAATTATTTTGATGATTATTTAAAGCCCTATTAGGTATCTGCGATGTCTGGTTAACTCCTCGTTTTTGAACAGTAAGCCTAAAGGTTGGAACCCCTTCATCCCTTTTGAAAGTCCCTTTTTATTTATAGGTGCCTGCTTGGGAGTCCCTTTTGGTGATCTTTTATGTCCCATTTGTGGAGAGACATTTTCAAAACATTAGCTTAAATACTTGGTATTCTAGCTTTAACCCTTGTTTTGTAGAGTTTGTTATATTTCATTTTCAAGGGCAATCATGAGTTACTTGAATGTTTGAATTTTAAAAAATAAACTCTTCAAATGGGAGTTATAGTAGTTATTCCCACTATGTTTACACTTTATTGTTTGCTTTATTTATTTAGAAAGCATGACCTATTGGATAGAATTAAACTCCGTTTTCTTTATACATCAACAGACATTTCATGGATAAGATAAATGATCTTCGAAAGCAGATTCAAGCAAAAAGAGCTATAACAATTAAAGTACGTTGATTGCATATTTTGATGGTCTACCCTTGGCTTGTCTTAAATGTTGGTATAACTTGTTACAGATATAGTCTTGGATGTTTCTTTGTTTCATTGATTGTTGTGATTTTTGATTTTATATGGGTAGTTTAGAATCTGCAAATTATTTATAAGGTCTCCTGTCATCCTTTTGGGGAAGGTTAAATTATGAAGGGTTCCTGCTACTCATGCCCATGTTCTTTGACCTCTTCTCATTCAATGGCCCTTCTCTAAGCAAATAAGTAAGGTACTAGACATTGCGATGAAACATATATATACACCATGAGTGTTGGACCTGTTATCAAGGTAACCGTCTTCATTTATGCTACTACTTTTGTTAGTAGAACAATGTTATTATACTTGCAACCATAGTTAGAAAACAATAAAAAGACCCCTTTTGGTATTTTTGGGCCTTTTACTTATCTTGAACTTACATTATAGAATATAGAAGGCTTTATAGGAGCTAGGAGTTTTCTATATTATATATAGCTTGATTGATTTTGAGCTTTATAAGGCACCAAACACGGATCTCTACGGATAGAATTTACTTTCACTGAGCTAAAGTAAATGAGTTAGGAGTACTCTTGAAATTTGAAGAACAATTATATGCATATCAATTATAGATATTCATTATTTCTCAAAGATTTCATTCTAGATAGCTATCAATTATACCTACAATCTATCTATCCTTTTGGGATAATCAGTAGCTTATTTGCATTGGATTGGTGTAGTCCTTTAAATGTGATAAGCAATACATATTTTGTGTCCTGGAAATCTATTTATATTAAGAAAATTTTAAGCTTTTTGATCTTTGGTGTCTCATTAAGTGGATTTTTGACAAAAACATAAAGTAATTGTACTGACAATGAATGGTGCCAAAAAATAGATAAGAGGAAGCTATTAACCAATTTATGTATTCATGAACAGAGAGAGAGAGAGCCTTAGTAAATAAATCTGTAGGCTCTTACATTTGTGGAAATATGAGTAGCAAGAAATTTGAGCGAGATGCACCGACCTTGCAAAGAGTACTAGGTCGCCTGTATAAACCTTTAAAACCCGCACACATTCTATATACAAAGTTTGCTCTTGCATTAACTTTTTTACAGTTCGGTTTACACAAAACGCAAATACATACTTGTTTCGAGATCTGGTTTTATTTACGCTCTAAAACACATTGCTTGCGATGTCTGGCGCTTTTCACAACAAATTGCAAAGCGTTTGAAATGTTGCAAGCGCATTCAAAATAAATCGCCTTAATAACAACTTTGTTTTGTTTTGTTTCGATTCGCATGATTCTTGCATTATAATCTGTTTTATTACTGATTCGGACTAACTTATAAACACAGCGGGTGATTACGCATGATAACAGTTTACTTCTACAAGCTGTAATAACTTTGGTTCATGCATGTTCTTGCATCATAATGCTTTTATTATGATTCGACTAACTTATAAACTGGTGATTACTCGCATACTAACCGATCAAGAATTCAACATTCTTGAATTACAATCTACCCGCATTTCGATTCGAGTGCGGAAGTTTATAAAGGCTGTTTACGCACGAAATTCGGTTGCATTGATCGTCTTATAAACGATTTGATTATCTCTTTATTGTCATTAGAGTACCTTCCCGACAAGATGTTAAAGAAATTTTGATTCGACCTTAATTCCTGCTTTGATTGTCAAGATGTTAAAGAAATTGCAAGCGTATGAGAATGATCCGATGATCAAGCTTGTGATATTGAAGGTAGGAAAGAATTGCTAGCTCAACTTATACATCACTTCTCTAAATTGAGATGTTAAGTGTTGAAGCCTCACCATAGGCATTGTTGTTTCTTAGTATCGCTTTGAATCTTGTAGTTGATTCTTTTAATTGGTTCAATACAGGGGAATGGAAAAGCATTTTGTGTCTTGGTGGGGATGTTACAAGAAGACTTACTTTAATCACTTGCCGGTAACTATTTGTATCTGCCAAAACACAACTTAGTGAGAAAGACAGTCATGATAACATTAATGGATTATCAACTGTTTGTCTATAATTCAAATCCCATCTTATAATTCGTATAACTTCACTATGTTGTATGATCAGGACATTGGAGCTTCTGTGCAGCTTTTTACAAAAAACAACTTCTTTTAGACTACATACTTGCAACATATAATAAGCCGTTGGTTAGTTTCTATTACTTTCTTACGTATGTCCCTACAGTATATTTATTGTCTTCGACATTACTTTCTTCATTCTGTTTCAAACTGATTTCCTTTCAACTCTACAGGTTGCACTTCTAAATGGAATTGTGATGGGAGGAGGCGCTGGAATATCAATGCATGAAACCTTCAGGATTGTTACCGAGAAAACCGTATTCTTCTATCCGTTCCCTATGAATCTAAGAAACCATTTGAGTTGGCAACACCATGGTGTTGTCATTTACGCACTTTCTTGTTGCCCTCGGTTCATGATTAAGTTTTGTGCGCTGCACACACATACATACAAAGACTACAATTAATCTATTTGTTCTATGAACTTGCACTTATATTTGCAATGCCAGAAGCAGCAATCGGACTTATTCCAGATGTTGGTGCATCTCATTTCTTATCTCGACTTCCAGGCTTATTTGGTAAATTCTTATGAATCGTACATATTTCATTTTTGAGCCAAAATGTCTCTGTGTTCTTCAATTTATACTTTCCTAAACCCCGCCTCCCCACGCCCCTGCCTTGCAAATATCTCGAGTTGTTTGTGAAACCCAAATGAGATCTGATAGAATTTATTTATTTTTAATTATTGGATAAGTTCTTCATTTGGTCATGATATCGATGATATTCATGTAATTGCACAACTCGAGAGGGGGCCCAAGGTGCATCTGAGGAAATTGTGGGGGGTTCAAAATTGGAACAAAATGCTATTAAATTTTTTTTTTTTGGAAAAATAGATTTTACAACGTTTTTAAACGTTGTAAAAGTCTATTACAACGCTTTTTAAACGTTGTAAAATTTTTACAACGTTTAAAAAACGCTTTACAGTTTTTACAGTTTAGCTTTTTACAACGCTTTTTAAACGTTGTAATCCTTTTACAACGCTTAAAAAACGCTAAAGCCTTTACCTTTAAAACGTTGTAAAAGCCTTTCACAAATTATTACAGAAATGCCATCGAGTAAAAAACCTAATAAACCCTTCTACTAAAAAAATTATAGATATGCCATTACGCTTATCGCTTGTTCGGCATGAACACACTTTGTGTTGTTCGGCCACCATGAGATGAACACTCCCATTGGAGTTCGGCCACCCATGAGATGAACACTCCCATTTTATGCGTCGACCACCATGAGATGAACACTCCCATTGGAGTTCGGCCACCATGAGATGAATACTCATTTTTGCGTTCAACCACCATGAGATGAACACATCCAATGGAGTTTGGCCACCATGAGATGAACACTCTCATTGAGTTCGAGTGTGAGATGATTTGGAAATTGAGACAGGGAGAGTAAAATGGATAGTTAGGTGGGGTGTAGAGAGATCCGAGTAAGTATCGTGTAGAGATAGGAAATTAGGGTGTGGTTAGCCCCACTCTTTCCCATGTACAAAACCTAATTACATTTCCTAACGAATATAATGAAGTAAAAATGTTATATATACGTTACGTACCAATGGTTACACCCCAATAATTTCTCACATCTCTCTTTT
>JABEVN020002099.1:0-22553 GCA_013146195.2 Codonopsis lanceolata
TTGAAGCAATGCTGGATGTGTTTGATCCCAAACCTCAAGGAGGAGGCTCATCCCTATCCATGAAGAGGACTTTTGATATGCCAGATGGTGTCAGTCAAAAGGAAATTGGAGCTGGTATGGCTTAGGTTTTACAAATCCTGGACTAGGAGCCAAATGATGAAACCTTTGAAGCATTCTTGTAAGACAATAATAAACGCGGCAAATCCACCTCACTTTGGCAACCCCCTCCCCCCTCTTCCTTTTTCCCAGTGTTGTATTCTGGCAAACATGCTTTAGGGAGTCCAACTCTACGTAGCACTTACCCTCAAATTCGGGACATTTATGAGTTTCTTCGTGTAATGTCTTTTGTAGGATATTAATTAATTGAGTTATTATGTTATTTAATTGTTTTCATTTTAATTAATTATTTGTTTTGTCTTTCTTGGTATTTACTTTCACTAATTATTATTGTTACACCTTTTTAAAAAATGTTATTTTTGAGATTATATTTAATTGTTTTTAGGATTTATGAATTGTTAGAATATTAGGTTTTGTGTTATTAACAAAGTTGTGTTTGTGCCGTTTGTCTTGTGTAACAAGACATGGCTGAACTGCTTTCTTTTTGGTAAGGAATCCTTCTCTAATGGTAAGTTTATTTATGTTAAGTTCAATCATACTTTATTACACTAACCTATTAATTGTTTTATGGTAAATGGTTTTCTTATTTTACAAAGTTTCAAGGTCACGGGGTGCGAGTATAAATAAGAGATGATGTAGCCCTGAAAGCTTGTGACGAATTACTGAGCAAAAATCTTACATAGAATTATTAGAGAGAGGAATTAAGAAGGCTACTGCCAACTAGTGAATGAATTGTGGAATATGCCAACTAGTGAATGAATTGTGGAATATGCCAACTAGTGAATGAATTGTGGAATATGCTATTATCGGAGGCTTCATTCATCTCAATCCAGCACATTGCTTACAGTTTACACCCGATGCTATTTTGTTTTAACTACATAGATTATATAGTTTGGGTGTTGTGTTCTTAAACGTGATTATCTACTATCTAAGAGTGCTTTTCATAAATTTTACTTTGTTAGTAACTTGTAATAAGCTAAACTTGTAATCAAAAGAAGAAGTGGGAGTAATTGAATCTTGTTAACGTTGTTGTGATTAAAACCTTTGTCGATTGAACTTTCAATGGTCTAGCACACACCAAACTTGATTTATTTTTATATTTATGATAAAATTAAAAGTTTTTTTATCTAAAGACTTTTAAATCAACATCATTTTTTAATCAATATAGGATATCTCTTCCATTAGTAATAATAGTAAAAGTTTTTTTTATCTAAAATTAAAATCAACATCACTTTTAACCAATGTGAGATATATATCTTTTATTGATAATAATGATAGAAGTCTTATATCTAACAAATTTGAAAACCAACATTACCCTATACCAAATGTATGATATATCTATTTTATTGGTAATAATAATATTTTTTTAAAACCAACATTCATTTCTAACAAATGTTGGATACATATCTATTGATAATAATAGTAAAATACTTTGTAACCAATGTGAGATACATACATCTATTCTATTTGTAAAAAAAATTAATCAAAAGACTTTTTAAACCAACATTTATTTAAACAACGTGAGATACATATATTTTATTGGCAATACGAGTAGAAGTCTTTAATATAAGACTTTTAAAGCTAATAACTTTTTCTAAACAATGAAAGATGTATCTATTCTATGGTGATAAAAGTAGAAATATTTTATCAAAATACATTCAAAACTAACATCAATTTATAATCAATGTAAGATACATCTTTTGTATTGGTAATATTATTAGAGATGTATTTCATATTGGTTATAAATTGATTTTGGTTTTAAAAGTCATTAGATTAAAAATCTAATATTTTATTACTAATAGAGTTGTATCCCACATTGGTTTGAAAATAATGTTGGTTGTAAATTTTTTTTATATATAAGACTTTTACTATTAACAATAGAAGATATTAATAGTAGAGATTAATATCTCATTATTGTATTAATTATTAATACCTATTATTAATAGATAATGATTGAGAAACAATGAGTCCCACATGAATACTTGAGAATAATAATAGTATTATTTGTTATAATAATAATAATAATAATAATAATAATAATAATAATAATAATAATAATAATAATAATAATAATAATAATAATAGCAATAGTAATATTAATATTGTACAATTCTTATCATCATTGTCATAAATGAAAAGAAAAATAAATTTTCGTCCAAATGAAAGCTTTTAACATATCTCCGTTAGTAGACACCTTAAATTTTGGACTTTATGGCATTAAAATATTTATTTAAAGACTTTTAAAATAATTATTCATATTCTAACAATGTGAAATACTTATTTTCTATTTCTATTGGTAATAAAAGTTTAAAACTTTTATCTAAAGACTTTTAAAACAAACATTTCTTTCTAACCATGTGTTATACATCTTTTCTATTGGTAATAATAATATTTTTAAACCAACACTAATTTCTAACAAATGTGAGATACATTATTCTATAGTAATAATAATAATAGTCTTTTATATAAAAGCTTTTGAAATCAACATCTCTTTCTAAAAAATGTGGGACACATATCTTCTATTGGTTATAATTTGAAAATAATAATAGTAGTAGTATTTTATCTAAATAATTGTGAAACAAACATCTATTTCTAAACAATGTGTGGTACATCTCTTGTATTGATAATAACATAAAAATTCTTTTATCTAAAGACTTTTATAACCAATATATATTTTTAAATAATGTGGATCTCTTTGTAACCAATGTGAGATATATTATCTAAAAACATTTTAAATCAATATCGATATCACTTTCCTAACCAGTGTGAAATACATATTTTTTCTATTAATATTAAGTCTTTTATAAAAAGATTTTTAATACCTGCATCATTCTCTAACCAATGTGGAATGCATCTCATTATTTAGTAATAGTAGTAGAAGTTTCTTATCTAAAAAAATGTAAAACCAACATCTATTTCTATATAATGGGATACATCTCTTCTTTTCTCTTTTATTGATAATAAAAGTAGAAGTTTTTTTTATGTAAAAACTTTTAAAATAAACATCAATTTTTAACCGATGTAAGATTTATTGTGTAAGATTACCAAGCATGAAGAACACACAATTATAACCAAGTACATGGGTAATACTTCGCAAAAAAAAATTCTCTATATTTTTCTACAAGTCAAGTTGGTAGCTGAGACAACTAAAATTGGTTAACCACGGTCTCTCGCATCTTATACAACCCTAACCTCGCGAATGGCTAAGGTGGTTCGATCGCGTGTCAAACCAAGTCTCATAATGACTATCGGTTTCGGCCAGATAAATCCCTTAACCTCTCCCAAAATTACCCTTCTCAAGAAAATAATTTACCAAATCAGACAAATCCCATAACCTCTCCCCCTCCATCGCCTCAGAGAATGCTCGATGACACTACTATTGCCACACTCCTTCACCTACGCCACCCTCTTAAACCTCACCAGAATTGTTGCCACCATTGTTGTAACTCTAACCTGAAAGCTTCTTGAAATTAGAAAAACACCCGCATGGGTTTCGCAATTATATATATGATGAAATTGACCATGACCTACATGAGATTTTGAGTCTTTATAGATTTGAGTGTGTTTTAAAAATGGTGAAACCATGAAAAGGTGTTAACACACACACACACACACACACACATATATATATATATATATATATATATATATATATATATATATATATATATATATATATATATATATGGAGAGAGAGAGAGAGAGAATAATCTATTAATGGAGATAGGCACAGACTACGGAACAAGGAAATGAAGACAAAGGGTCGGCCTGTCATAAGCCCAATGAGGCCATGACCTTAGGCCCCCTAAAAAACTCAATTTTTGGGTCCCAAAATCCCCAAAAAACCCTATCTATAATTAAATTATTATTATTTTATTTCACAATTTTAATTTTTTCTTGATTTATTCCATTTGCCATAGCTTATAGTTAATAGTTATAGCTTATAGCTTATTAATTAATTATTAACTTTTAATTAAATTATCAGTGATCAGTGAATCATTGGCGGTTTGCCCCAATTTTTATGATTTTTCTGTTTTTGACTTGTTTGTATTTTGATAATCTAATTGAATTTTTTGGGCATTTAAGTATGTGAATGAGTGGCTTGTTGGTAATTGGTGGTATTTGAAATTTGATTATTTGAACATATACTATAATTCTAAAATAGAGAAATTAAGATTAAGCATTAATTTATGTTAATGGAAAATTGTACATCTACCATAATTATATACTAAAAAAGAGAAAATGTACAAGAAAAATTGTTTGTTTGTTTTTTGAGTGAAATTGAGTGTTTTTTTTTAAAAAAATTATCTTTTATGTTTGTTTGATTGTTTCTTTAATTATTTAAAAAAATATTTAAAAAATTGTTACAAAGGAAGGGCCGCGTTAGAGATGATCGGCCTTAGGTCCCCGATTTCACAGGGCCGGCCGTCTGAAGGCATAATGATGACTAGCCACCCCAATGTGGTTAGTGTATATGTGGTGTTGATTTTTGATCAGTATAAGATAACACTTTGATTATTAAATTACAACCTCTGTTTTTTTAATAACTGTTATCATTTTTTTATTTCTTTTAAAATAATAATTATTTTTAGAAACTTTACTTTTTAATAATATTTTTCTTATTTTATCCTTTTTTTTTCTACCTACTGTAATTATGGTCTTATGTTCAAGGGTATTAAAAGAAACCACACATTGCACAAATATTTATAACCCAATCAATTGCTTTTACTTAAATAATTTATCAGGTCAAAGTGAACGATTATTTGAAAATGGATGGAGTACTTGCTAAAACAAAACAAATTTGTGTAAGGATGAAACCGTGGAATCATCCTCGGCATAGTTACGGGTCCCACAATGGAAACCGTTAGCAGATTCAGCTAGACAGCCGAGCCAGAGCGAGCTCGCCGAATACACCTCATAAAACAATTAGAGTAAGGAGCAAACTAGACACGTGGTTTTCGATGGGCTCGGCCTTGAAAACAAAAGTTCACTACGCTCAGACCACTCGGCCTCGGCAAACGGTCAATAATCACCAGGCCTGACAAGAAGTTTCCCAAGGCCCGGTGAAACCGATGCAAGCAACCACCAACTATCTGACAACGGTCAGTCCACTTATTTCTAATAAAGCCTTCAGCGCATTTAATACCTACCGCAACCTGTTTCCCAACGAAAAGCCGCCACGTCACCAGGAAAATCAGGTATAAATAAGGGACATTACTTATGATAAAGGACAAGTCAATTTTTAGATATCCAAACTCTCTTATCAAAACCTCTTATCGGACCATTTATTACTACGACACATTTATTACCCATTTCCACCGGATACCTTACTCTTACGCCGGAGGGTTCTAGACGGGCTACCCCAACTCCTTAACGGCGTTTAGTATTTGTCTTGTGCAGGTAACCGAACGAGGACGAATGTGCAAAGACCGTGCCACTTCTGTTTCATACGTGGACAACAAGACAATGTCACCATCAAAATTGTGTGATCAGTTTGGTTCCTTTGCCGGGAAAAGACTAGTTTTCTCAGTCACGCCGTGTCCACAAACGAGCAGAGATGGTGAAATCCAAACAACAAGCCTTCAAGAACGTCACCCCCGCTGCATCTAACCATCCGAAGAAAGAGCCCATGGAACACAACGAGGGAAGAAGCACGAAGGGTCATGCTCTCTCGCCGGGCAGACTCGACGCCCTGCACCGAAGTGTCAGCTAGGGCTCAAAGAAGACTCACAATGGCAAAGCGGCTCTCTAGCGACAAGAACAAAGAGCCAGAGGCCGACCCCCGGGACGGTCGCTTCACGGAGATCGAGTCTTCGAGAGCCCATGAGGAGGACCAACCTCAAGCCGAAAAAAAGAAGCCTACTGCCCAGGAACAAATATATCGAGAATACGCATATTGGGAGCACCAGCGAACCTTGTACACCAAGATACAGGAGACCGAGGCCAGGATGTATGAACTACGACAAGTAGCCCGGGTCCTAGAGCCCGAGCCCGTGATCAACGTGCATAGTACACTAGCTCGCTCCAATTCAATCTGGCAAAGGATGGGAACAACAAAACCCAAAAGGGGGAAGTTTACCACTAACGTAAAATCAAGGCTCGGTAAAAGAGTAGCAGCCGAGGGATCTAAGACGAGCATCCACTCTTGCCTACTGGTTCCCCCCCCAACACGTAAAAACCGCCCGGGAAGGAGAGTCCCAACCTTAGGCTCAGGCATCGACCAATAAAGGTCCCTCCAGATCCCGACATCCCTCCCGCCAGCTCGCGAAGGAACCTCGTTTGGGATCCCCAATTGGAAACGCAGCCGAAGAAGAGATCGAAGAACCTCAGGCGGACAGGGGGGCCAACGCGATCCTCACGTCGGCAGTAGGCTCGGTACAGGGCGATAAACCCATGACGGATGTCGAGATAAGAGCGTGGATGGAAAAGCTAGAAGCTCGGCAGAGCACTGGGACGAATGTGGGCATCAAAAAGATAGGAGGGCCTTTCATAAAGCAGATCAGGGAGGTAGCTGTGCCCTCTAAAGTGAAAATCCCGTACTTTGAAGACTACAATGGTACCACGACGCCCCTGGATCATGTGTCAGGGTTCGAGTTGAAGATGATCATCGCGACCAGGCTCGATGACATATGGTGCCTAGTGTTCGTAGGAACCCTAAAAAAGCAGGCCCAACAGTGGTACAATGGGTTAGCCCATGACTCTATCACCTGTTGGGATGACTTCAAAGGGGCCTTCCTGAAAAAGTTTGCCTCGGCAAGTGCCCTCCCAAAAAGCGAGACGGACCTGTGTAGCGTTAAACAAGAAAATGGAGAAACTGTGCTCTCGTACATGGCCCGCTTTAAAGAAGTCCTAGATCATATCCCTGACATCCCTGATACCTCGGTAAGAATGTGCTTCGGAGCGGGCCTGCTACGAGGAAATTGTCGAATGGAGCTCCTCATGAGACCTCGGGACACAATTGGAGAGATGGTCCTAACAGCACAAAGAGTGGCTTTACTGGATGGCGAGTGATCGATGTCTTATTTTAAATTTATTTCCTTGCAAGTGGACAAGACTATTGTAGAACAGCTTGGGAAGCAAAAGTCGAACCACAGAGATTTGGATTTGATTATAGTAAATTTAACTAATCTATTAAAATAAAGCAATTACTGACTAATGAGGTTTTTTTTTGTTTTTATAAATTAAATTAACTAGAAAGCAATAAAATAATCTAACTAACAAAACATATAAATATGAGATAAATCAAATATTTGTAAATTGACTAGGAATTAGGATTCACTTGTATCTAATCTATTGTTTATTTAAATAAAGTAACATTCAATACCTTGGGTTCGTTCACAAAAGATAGATATAGTCTGTTGAACAATTGGTTCAGCCTCCATCCCCGCAAAATTCATCCATTCTATATCCTAAGCACAAGAACATGTAATCTATCTGTCACATAGTCATGTATGAACCTGGCCCTAACTTATCACTCTCGTGCATCGATAGGTCCAATTACTTGTGATGGTGAGCCAGTGTACGACATATGCACATTGGTCATGCAGTTATCCACACCTCTAGGCCTTTATTATTTGTGATTACATTCATTTGTTCAAAGCGAAATAATATAGGGATTGATAATCACCACAATCAACAAGAATTAAATGAATAAGAATTAATATAAAACAATAGATTCGATACAAGTTACCTCCAATTCCTAGATTATGGAGTTAGCTCTCCATAATTGAAAGTACAAAACCTTGAAGCATTCTTGGAGAATCTTTCTTCATAGACAAAGAAAAATAATACAGAACTTCTCTTTTTTTTTTTTCCTAACTAAGTAGATCTATTTATACTTAATTAATCCCACAAGGAGGAAAAGGAGATACATTATAATTAAAACACTAAAAAGAATTAAACTAGGATTTCACGCTTTCCAAGACAATTGAAACACCAAAAGTGGCGGCTGAATTTGCTGGAATAATTCCTGATTTTCAGCTTTTCCCTTCAAGTTTTCAGCTTTTGCAGTTTGGTCCCTAAAGTTCTTTAATTCAGCATAAAATGCCTATATTTTGCACAATTGTTTCAAAAGTCCCTGAAACTATAAAACACATATTAGACAACAAAAACCTCGAGAAATAGCATAATTTAAGCCGGATTAATACCCAATAACTGCGTATAAAATACAATCATCAAATACCCCCAAACTCAAACTTTTGTTCGTCCTCGAGTAAAATAAAAAAAAGTAAACAAAACTAAATTAAATAATATATGTATATATATATATATATTTTTTTTTTTTTTCAAGTCAAAACTTCGGCATGGTACCACATAATACCTCAAGGAATGATAAATAACAACACATAGTCACAAGTCTAGGCTTTCACTCAATCATCATTAATATCACTTGTACATCTCCATGTGTGTGTGTGTACCATTAATTGACTATCTCCAAACTTAGAAAGGTTTATCAAGCTAAGCATAACATTCATTCCCAAAATACTTAAAATAAAAACGTGTGCATCACAAAACATGTACATACCATCAATACCCGGTTAACAACACGAAGAGAGATCATGATAGAATTCAAGTTCTTATACATCCATCTCATGCACTAACTATGTATGAAATACAATGCTCTCAAGTCTCAATTACTTATAATAGCTGAGATTATGCAAATACGGTGAGCTATATGAAGATGTGTATATAATTCAAAACATGGGTCAAATCAACTATGCTTCCAAACCATGTCAACTAACACAAACAAATGTGACAACTAGATCAATAGGACTTTATTAAGCTTGTAATGTAAGGCCAAGGTGAGGGGTAACAATAAAAGGAATAAGAAATTTCAAAATGAGAGAGTAGGAATATTTCCCTTTTTCCCATACAATGCACTCACTTTCCTTCAACAACCCCCAAACTTGAACTTTTGGGTTGAAGAAGGCATCATCATCATCATAAAGATTTTCTTCCAAATGATCCTTTTCTTTGCTTTCTTTCTTTCTTTTTCTTTTCATTTTTTCATTTTTTTTTAAGGGCATGTGCAATTTTTGATTTTCGCACCCTTTTCATTTTTTTCATATATATATATATATATATATATATATATATATATATATCTTTTCCAATACAAGAACTTATTGGTGTTATTTTTGAACTGCATCAATCACCATCTAGACAACAATCCCAACCCAATCCTACTCTCTCAAAGGATAGGCAAAAGTGTATAAGCTTTAGGGTTAAGTTAATGTGGGTAATAGAAACGATGTCGAATGGGGGTCGATATGTGTTTAGCACACACCATTCTTTTTAATAAAGTTCAAAGGGGACACTAGGGATTAATATAAAATAGGGATGGTGAGATAAAAAGGCTCAAACGTTCCAAAGATGGCCTAAATCATATCCTAACTGCCACAATGCTCATGCTTCGTTTTCACGGAAATTCAAAAAAGTTTCAAATCATTCCCTAACTCGAAGTTTTAAAAACGAGCTCCACAAGTCCTTTTGCTAGAAAAGAGGTAGGGAAAATCAAGACTTAAATGCACTCACTGTTCGAAAGTGTGCTTGAGATATATTAGCAAAAGAAGTCTAACAAATCTAACTTAGCATGCAATCAACCCTAAGTCGCAAATATAATGCAACAATCATGTAATGACGGCTGTTTAAAATGTTCATGACCACAAAAATAGCAAGGTCCAAAGGAATGAAATGTACACTATAAACTCAATAAAAATATCCAAATTCTTTAATAAATCAAGTCATAGTATTTTTGTGCTCAAAAATTTTGGAGATATAAAGTTCCATCAACTAGACCAAGCTAAGGCTCGCAGACAAGTATACATGCATCGCTATTAACAAACATGTTATCATTGGCAGAAGTAACCATACCAAAATCAAAGACTCGGAAAATTTTTGAAATTTTAATTTTTTTTAAAACAAAAAAAACTAAAATAAAATAACTACTAAAACTAAATAAAACAAAAAAAGATAATAAAAACTAAATTAACTAAAAACAGGTAAAATGGCTTTTCTCAAAAAATATAATCATTTATGTGCAAGGTTATTCCCACCCCCAAACTTAAATTTTACATTGTCCTCAATGTGAATAAAATATAGACATGTGGGAGACAATATTGTCATAATATTGGGCTTAGACAATAGTCAAACATCACCTTAGGTCACCACAAAAATTATCCAACCAATTTTTATTTTTTATTTTATTTTTTTTCAAATGGGCAACACGAAACTACTCTTCCAACTGACTTAAACAATTTCATTATCAAAATTTAATTTCTCAAGATTAAATTTCTAGAACAAACTCTCAACCACAATGCAATTTGACAATGTCACCAATTGATACCAGTATAACCAGAATATACTTATCGACATAATTCCATCGTAAAATTATCCAATTGCAGAAAAAGAATACTTTGTCGAATAGTTTGATTGAAACATAATTCGAAAGGAACGCATATTTCCGACTAATTATAAAACAATTATATTCCAAGCCAAAAATATCATCTCCCAATTCAAGTTGTTCCATTCAAAATTACATGGATGTACTAGAATAAAGAAATTAAATTTGTACCTGCGAGTTATCATTCTCATGACGATTTCCAAATTTTCCAACAAAGGTGACTAAAATGGGTGCTAATTTGAATCATAAACGGCACAATTTCAACAATTAGCAACAAATTATTGTCTATCATCAATGCCGACACAATTTTCCTAAATCGATTGAATGAATTCCAATAAGCTTAAATTCAGTAACCAATATATGAAAATTTACAATTCTTCCAACAGCTTGACTAGGCAAGAGCATGTATTGCATAAGCAACAAATCTTAAGAAGCGTGATTTCAAAATTTTCATTGAGATAACTCAAAGATAATACCACAAATTGAATTCTTACAAAATTGCCAATAGACCATATCATACTTATGAACAGTATTTTCAGAAAATTCTCATAACAAAATTTCCAATTTCAAAGAATAGATAGAAAAATTGAAGCAATCTTACTTGAAATTTTTGCAAGGGAATTCAAATTCAAGCCGTAATCGATGGTGAAACCGAGTGATATGGAGGTTGTTGTCGACGCCGTAAAGAGTTGGTGTGATCAAGCCGAAGCCGATCTACCGAGTGGATGAACAGAGGAAGGAGCCGACTTTGATGAGTTTGCCGCTGGTTTGGTGAAAGCTCAGGTTGAGCCAATTAATGGTCAAGACAGAAATGAACCGCAGTGAGCGTATGAAGAAGCCGCTGGGTTAGGTTGCTGGGTAGGAGACTCGATGCGGCTAGAAATTATCGGAAGGGGTTATCGGTGGTTGGCGATTACAAAGGAGATGGCTGAAACGAGGGGTTGATTTGCCGCAGGCGGAGGTCAGGAACGACGATTTGAGGAGGAGATGTGATAATTCACCGCCATGGAGGGTGACTACTGGAAGAGAGAGATTGGTGGCGCTAAACAGATGGAGGATAGAGGAAAAGCGACGTTGATTCCCTGATGAAGGCCTGGCTGTGAGGATGGAGATGGGTAATCGGGGCGGGTGGCATCAAGATGGCGGGCCACCGAGATGAAGACTGGTCGGGCCGTGGATTTGGTGAAGAGGGGCGACCGGGATGATTGGACGATGAAGAGAAGCGGCCGGGTTCACGGGAAGAAGGAGGTCCTACTGAGTGGAGATACGGAGAGAAAGAGGAAAGGAGATCGCGATGGCGGGTGGGTTGATGGAGATGGGGGGTGAAGAAAGAAAGAGAGAAGAGAGATGTGAGAGAGAAGGGTACAGAACCGCCTTTTTCCTTTTTCTTTTCTTTTCTTTTTCTTTTATTTCTTTAATTGTGTACTCCCTTCCAGGCTTCTAGCACCAACTTTCTGTCTACCTTGCGGTTGCAAGGTCAAAGGAGCCTTGCGACCGCAAGGTAATTTCATTTAAGCCCCTGAACTTTTATTGTTTCTTGAATCAATCATAAATAGCTTTATTAAGTTCAGTTGAACCCGTAAATTAAATCTTTTTGAGGAGCCTTCAACCTGTTTAAACTAAAACAAAAAAATCTATAAAACTAAAAATAAAATTAGTGCATATAAATACATAAAAATAAAATCTTTTTGTGAGGATGACACTATTAACACTCCCCTATAAACCCACAAACTCAGGGAGACTCTAATGAGTGACTCAAAAAGAAACAACATAAATACAAAGAGATAAGGGTTAGAAATTGTTCTATGTTATAGTCGTTAGCTTGACTTAAATCATTTCGTTTTACTAAGAAGGCATCGCCGGATCACTTAGGAATGCACACATTTTTGGTCCATAAAATCCACCACTCATGTAATGTCTTAATTTTATTCCATTGAAGCCAAACACTTCGTTGGCGAAATTTTCCTTTCTCGATGGCCATTTAATTGATTTGGGGACGAGTAATTTCACACCTAAATCTTCCAATGTAATCCTATCTGGGATTTCCTCCACTTTTTCATCATAACATTGCTCATCCTCATGTATCTCTAAAATAGATTCTTGATTCTCTTCAAGAAAATATGAAGAAGGCGTCCCTAACTCCTCATAAGTGTCTAGTGGAGAATCAATTGGAGAATAAATTACAGTGAAAGTCTCCGAAATTGTTTCGGGTTCTTAAGAACAATGAGGTGGTACGTTAATTTGTGAAAAATCTTGGGATTCTAAAATCAACTCATCATCTTTTTCAATCGGCTCATCTATTACTTCCAATTCTTTTTCCTCAATATTTGTTTTTCCTTTATCCATTTCTATATTACATTCCCCCTTAGAGACTTCCATAGGTATCTCATCATCTTTAGGAATCAACTCCTTCTCTCGCACTTCTAGTTCTACTTTTTCATCTTTTTCTTGATTATATTCACTTTTATCTTTTTTAACTTCTTTATCAGAATTATCTACTTTATCAGGCATATCAGAAGGTTGAATAGGATTACTTACCTCTTCTCTTTCTTCGTTAACTTTTGCAAGTCGATTCTTTAAATTTTCTATCTCTTCTAGCAAATATTTCATAAGGGCAGCTTGACCTTTGCTTGCTCCTTCTAACTTTGGAACTTCTTCATCTAAAGATGTTGGGTCATTTACTTGATATTGTTTCTTTAGCTCATTTAAGTACCCCTTTTCGAATTTTGCCAGAGTTTTGTTCTAGTTCTTGATTTTTAAGGTAAGACGAATAAGAATAAGGTTCATTACAATTGAAACTTTCTGGATTGCATATTGGGTTTTGTGAGTTTTAATTAGATCTTCCATATATGCAATATCTTCTAACACACTGGGATCACTAGGCGAAGAAAAAGAGGGTTGATGACAATAAGAAGGAGACTCATTATAATAATTATGCGAGGAGAAAGATGATTGATGACAATAAGTAGGAGGCTCATTATAATACGACGAATAAGGAGGATGTTCATTATAAAAGGGCGGATTATAATAGGGTGGCTCATTATAGTTATTATGATAGGACGGAAAAGATGGTTGATTGTGATAATCCCTTTCATAACTATTAGGATAACATGGTTGATTTATTCCAGCATTTCGGTAGGCATATTCATTTGTGGCTCTCATAGGTGCATAATTTTTCATACCCCAATGATAATTATTGTACGCCATTTTTTTAAGAGATTTTTTTAATTATTATTTTTTAAAATTTTCGGAATTTATTAAATTTTTTTTTGAAATTTTCGGAATTAAATTTTTTTAATATTTTTAAGAATATTTTTTTAAAAAAACGAAAATAATAAAAGAAAAGCTAAATTAACTAAATCAAAATAACAAATCCCCGGCAGCGGCGCCAAAAACTTGATCGATGTCTTATTTTAAATTTATTTCCTTGCAAGTGGAAAAGACTATTGTAGAACAGTTTGGGAAGCAAGGGTCGAACCACAGAGATTTGGATTTGATTATAGTAAATTTAACTAATCCATTAAAATAAAGCAATTAATAACTAATGGTTTTTTTTGTTTTTATAAATTAAATTAACTAGAAAGCAATAAAATAATCTAACTAACAAAACATATAAATATGAGATAAATCAAATATTTGTAAATTGACTAGGAATTAGGATTCACTTGTATCTAATCTATTGTTTATTTAAATAAAGTAACATTCAATACCTTGGGTTCGTTCACAAAAGATAGATATAGTCTGTTGAACAATTGGTTCAGCCTCCATCCCCGCAAAATTCATCCATTCTATATCCTAAGCACAAGAACATGTAATCTATCTGTCACATAGTCATGTATGAACATGGCCCTAACTTATCACTCTCGTGCATCGATAGGTCCAATTTATTGTGATGGTGAGCCAGTGTACGACATATGCACATTGGTCATGCAGTTATCCACACCTCTAGGCCTTTATTATTTGTGATTACATTCATTTGTTCAAAGCGAAATAATATAGGGATTGATAATCACCACAATCAACAAGAATTAAATGAATAAGAATTAATATAAAACAATAGATTCGATACAAGTTACCTCCAATTCCTAGATTATGGAGTTAGCTCTCCATAATTGAAAGTACAAAACCTTGAAGCATTCTTGGAGAATCTTTCTTCATAGACAAAGAAAAATAATACAGAACTTCTCTCTTTTTTTTCCTAACTAAGTGGATCTATTTATACTTAATTAATCCCACAACAAGGAGGAAAATGAGATACATTATAATTAAAACACTAAAAAGAATTAAACTAGGATTTCACGCTTCCCAAGACAATTGAAACACCAAAAGTGGCGGCTGAATTTGCTGGAATAATTCCTGATTTTCAGCTTTTTCCTTCAAGTTTTCAGCTTTTGCAGTTTGGTCCCTGAAGTTCTTTAATTCAGCATAAAATGCCTATATTTTTCACAATTGTTCCAAAAGTCCCTGAAACTATAAAACAACACTAAAACACATATTAGACAATAAAAACCTCGAGAAATAGCATAATTTAAGCCGGATTAATACCCAATAACTGCGTATAAAATACAGTCATCAGCGAGCAGCCTCCTACCATAACAAACTCACGGACAATCATGTCCCCTCCAGGCACAACTAACGTTGCCGATTAGCCACTCACCGCCGACAAAGGTCACAAAGGAAAAGACCAGGGAAGGGCTCGGCAGGACGAGGTTCACCCGGCCAGGAAGAGAGAGAGGAAGAATGAGGTGTAAAGTTCACTGATGAGATCAGGGGTCCAAGGTGAGACAATGAGTTAGAGGACTTCACCCCTCTCAATGTATCAAGGGAACACATCATGGATGTCCTCCTAACAGAAAACAAGATACGACCACCCTTCCCCATGAAGTCACCCCTCGATACCCGAAATCCAAGGAAAAGATGCAGTTTCCACAATGAGATCGGCCACGTGACAGAGGAATGCACACAGCTCAAGAGAGCTATACAACGAGTTATAAAACGAAGGGGATCAGAGGTTCATAGCTAGAGAGCCAAACCATCGCGCCCCCGGACCAAGGGCTCCGGGGGGCGATAACAGACTGCCAGACAACAGACAAGTGGTCAACACCATCCGAGAGGAGGCTCAGAGTATCACACAATTGAAAAATGCAATCAACAGCTTGAGCAACTCGGTCGACAGCATGATGGAGGGGGTGGTCGAACATGAAATGGTTTTCAGAGACACCGAGCTAGTCGTTAACACATACGCTCGGCGAAATCCTTTGACTCTACAAATCGGGATCCACAACAGCCTCGTCAAAAGAGTGCTGATAGACACAGGTGCCGGAAGGGACGTGATGTACTAGAAATGCTTTCTAGCATTAGGGCTTGGCGATTCCCACCTCACTATGGGTTCCTGGGACGGGTGTTCCCGCGCCCCGTGCGCCCTTGGATAGGGGTGCGCGTCCGTGCGGATGCGGTGACATCCACTGCTCCCGTTCCACCCTCCCTTGTTTAGGGGAGGACGAAATCAAAAGTGCGGGAGGAGTGCTGTCGGAATAGCGTGTTGGAATGCGCCTCGATTGCCTTTAGTGGATTTTTTATCCAATATGGGAGCTTTGGGTTTCCCGTATCAAGTTATCCCTTGTTTAGGGGATACCAGGATATGGGAATGCATCACCCTTCTATTCCCATTTTCCCTTGTTTAGGGGAAAACGTGAAAGTGCAAGGAAGGAATGTTGCAGCACCCCCACTATGGATTTTATGAAAATAGCCTTATGGCCTATCTCGGATCACTATGAGTGCTTTGGGTTTTCTACATCAAGTTATCCCTTGTTTAGGGGATACCAGGACATAGGAATACATCACCTTTCCATTCTCATTCTCCCTTTTTTAGGGGAGAACGTGAAAGTGCAAAGAAAGATGTTGCGAGGCCCCACTGGATCCAAAATATTTTAGAGTCGCCATCTTTATTTTAAGGAATAAATAAAGCAAAACCAAAAAAAGAAAACCAGAGATAATGAAAATGGGTTCGGAGGCTAAGTTACGAGTTGGGAAGGTGCTAGGCACCCAACTCGCCCTATCGGTCTCAAAACGGTTTTTGGCTAAAGTATGCCTTTTGTTATATTAATTTAACAGATAAATAAAGCATTAACTGCCTACAAATACATCCATTACATCTACATTATTTACAGACTTGCAATAGTCTCTTTTACAAACAATTGTAAATATACTTGAAAATATTTCGTCTTTATAACGGCTACGTTTAGTACTATTTCCTGACTAAATCCGGGCAGCACAACTGCTTATATATTTACATTGGACCGGATTTGGAAATAATACTTTTATAAGCAAAGACTTTAATGAATAAATAAAGCAAATAATTACAAATGTATCTGAAAATGTTTGGCCATAATAACGGCTATTTTTAGTACTATTTCCTAACTAAATCCGGGCAGCACAACTGCTTATGTATCTACATCGGGCCGGATAAAATAAAACTTAAAGACAGCCTAGGGTGTGCTCGCTCTGTCCCTCGGAGAGAGAGAGTCTTTTTGTTGTTGTTGTTGTTGTTGTTGTTGTGTGTTGTGTGTTGTGTGAATTTGGGCAGCGTGACTGCTTCTGAAAGTTACTTTTGGCCTAGGGATTTGGGCAGAGTAACTGTTTGTGTTTGGTAGTTTGTTGGTTTGAGGTAGGCTGAAATCGGGCAGAATAACGATTTATTTCTGACTGATTTGGCCTTTTAAATCGGGCAGAGCAACTGCTCTTTCCACGATTTTTGGACCGGAAAAAAAGGTGGATACCTAGCTGGGGGGCTAAGGCTCACTTCTACTGGTTGGTTTTGTATTTGGCAGAGGTTTGGCAGGGTTTCGAGGCTTTTTGAGGTGATCACTCACTATCTCACATCGCTCTCTATTTCTCCAGCGTAACGAGAACGCGGAGAAGCTTTACAAAGGAAAGGTGTGCTGAATGATCGACTGAAGGCCTCTATTTATAGGCTGAACTGAGGACTCAGAAGGAATTAAAATTCCTTCTTCACGCATCATGCAGCTTGTACACAGCGCAGTTCAATTTGCATTTTGCGGCAACTGTAGCAGAAAAATGGGCGCAGTACTTCACAAAAATGGGCGCAACAAAGGAATTGGGCGCCATGCCCAATTTGCATGGTGGCCATGCCTATTTTGAAACTTTGCAATTTTTGTGCACTTTGGTCCCTGCAGTTCGTCCTTTTGCGCATCCTGCTTTGTTCCTTTGCACTTTTGACCCTGTAACTTGACATTTGTTAATGTTTTAACATGTCTTGATATTCTATGTCATGTCACATACCAGGGGTACGAAATTGGGGTGTCTACAGAGCTCCTCAACGATGGAGTCTACGGGTAACCCGTAGCTTACTGAGTAGACGAACATCGTTGATAAGAATAGACTCTCCAATTTCGTTCAATTGTAAAACGAGGGAGAAAGATGCAGCAGGTAGCAGTTATAATGCAGCAATGAATCAAACCTTCATATCCTAGACATTTTTAGTCAGTTATAGCAGGTTATCGCAGTTTTTAAGCAGATATGCAAATTAAGTGCTCTGATGGTCGGACCTACTAATGTAGGCTGCCTACGTATCCCTTAATAAAAGGAATCAGACCAAACGTATTTCGGCCTAAGCCGAAACAAACAACCAACGAGGATGTTGTGCTCTTTTTTGGGTCAAACCCGTCTGAGAGCACAAATGAAGAAAAGTTTTTCATGTTTTTCAAAAAACCGTATTCTTCCGGTCCGAAACCGTTGTCAAATACGGTATGAAGATTTTTGTGTATTTCGAAAACCATATTTCACCTGGAAAATACTTGTCGATGAAATACGTTAAGAGGCATTTTCAAAATCATGTCTGGCTGGCCTCGTACCTTGCTTCCAAACACAATAAGAAAACTTTCAAATTTTCAAAAATTTTATTCGACCGATAAACTGTCGTCGAATACGACAAAGGGAATTTTCTTCAAATTTTTCGAAAACTGTATCCAACCGATCAAAATCCGTCGTTGGATACGACAAAAAGATTTTTCTTTTCATCTTCCTCTCTCTCTTTTTTTTTGAATATTCCTCTTTTTTTTCTTCTTTTTTTTTTGGAACAAAACCTTTTGAAAAAGATTTTTCTTTTATTTGCGAAAGTATAATAATAAAACCTTACCTTTCTTACCTTTTCATGCTTTTGATTGCTGCTGTTGGTTCAGCTGATTTGGTTATTTCTGCCGTTCTGACTTTTCCATGCTGGGGATTTCCTTCTTTCTCTTTTTTTTTCTTTTTTTTTAATGACTTTATTTTTCTTTGACTCTCTTTTTTTTCTTTCTTTCTTTTCTTTGATTGATTTTTCTTTTTCTTTTATTTTTTTTTAAAAAAGAAAATGGGGCTTACCTTTTGCCGCTGAATTTTCTGACTTTTCTGCTTTTCTGGCGGCTGACTTGCTGGGGATATGAGCTTTCCTTGCTTTTGTTAACTTCCTGTTAAGTCTTAGAGGCCACTTTGCAACTCTAAGATTTTGAGGACTTAAGTGCTGATCCTGAGTTGCTTGGAGGGGGAAAAGTGAAAATTCCCACTTTTCCTCCTTTCTCTTTATAGGATGAAGACGTAAGTCTTCATTTCTATTTTCTCTCTTCTGCTCCAGCTTCTGCCATTGACGGAGCGAGCTTTTCTTCTTTCATTTTCTTTCATTTTCTCACCTTTTCTCAATTTTCTTCCGCCAAAAATTTTGTTTTTCTGCTCAGATGGCTTCTTCCTCTAGATCTCGAAAAGGAAAGGCATCGATGAACCCAGAATCAGGCGAAGAAAGGAAGGAACTTCCTCCCGTGGTTCGGAAGCACGTCAACTACTATTATTCAAAGCACGACTGGGGCAATCTGGTGCGGGATTGGTATAAGAACATCTCAAATCTCCCTGATCCCGATGTGAGCACAACTTTCTTCCACCCGTTTGGTTAATTTTTCAGATCTGCTCAATTTCTATGCTGTTTTGGACTTTTGGAGTATATATATGCTGCTTGTGATGTTTATGCATGTGATTTATGGGCTAAAATGATGCAATTTTAGTAATAATGCATGAAATTTGGACAATTTATTTTTACGATGCACAATTGAACTAGTAGTCACTATTTGACCCTACTATGCATGATTTATAATGTTAATGCAAATAAGGCTATATGATGCATGTTTTAGATCTAAAATTATTTTTACATGACATATATTCACAATACGGAATTTTCGGAATGAAATGCAAAATTTTCCGGACATATTTTTTGGATACATTTTCGGATATATGCAAGACAAAACAGATACATTTTTTGTACCAGAACTTATTTCTTATGCATGCTAATGCTGTAGGGATATAAGAAATGCCTAGGAGATATTATTTTTTCGTGATGGGTGACATCTTTATTTTCTTTTTAACGCACTTCTGATACAGCTTATTAAATAATAAATGCAAATAATTGATGCATGTACTACTTTATTTGATGCAAATGTGATGCTGAATATACATGAGATACCTTTTTATGTGAATTCATGGTAAATTTATTTATTTAACATGAATGTGAAAAGTATATTTAAATGCGAAGTATATATTTTATTTTATTTTATTTTATTTAGTTTGTTTGTTTGTTTTTTTTTAAAAAAAAAAACCTAAAATGCTAACATGCATATTTATGTGCAAAAACAATTTTAATGTACAAATGTATATATTTTTTTCTTTTAAAAAAAAACTAATGTGTTAATTATGCAAGAAGAAAAAGTTTATGAGAAACTTACCTTTATTTTCGCTTTCTTTTCTTTCTTTTCAGGAGCGCAGGCCTTTGGACAAGGTTCGAGCTACTTGTGCCAAGGTGTCTGATATCTTCCATTTAATGCCTGCACCGGCCCAGGTTTTAGTGGAGGAGACGGGCTTTGGGGTTTTCATGCGGGCCTTTACCTCCTTCCGCAGTTATAGAGCCATCTTTGATGTGCTGCGGAATTTCTGGTGGGACACCACACACACCTTTCATCTCAGCTGGGGAGAGATCATCATGACTCTCTGTGACTTCGCTGCCATCACTGGCATACCCACCAGCATTGGGCAAACCTTGGCACTTGATTTCACCCTCCGTGAGCGTCATGACGAGGTGGAGGAGCTTTTGGGGTTTGTGCCCACGTACAAAACAGTGGACGAGGTGACTATTCTCAGTGTAAAGGGGTGGCTCCTAGAGAATGCCGAGCAGGTTGATGCCGAGGATAGCGTCGTTGTGACCCGTGTTGCCAGGATGTTTTTATTCTTCTTCCTGGGGACATCCCTTTTTGCTAATGCATCCACCTCCTTGAGGGTTTCTCTGCTGGGCTGCCTTCGAGACCTGGATCATGTGATCGATATGATCGAGGCGAGCGTGCCTCGGGTTTGGCTAAGCTCTATGTCTGCATGGATAGGTTGAGTCGGAATGACTCAAATGTTATGACCGGTTTTGCCCCTGCTTGGGAGGTATATTTCTCTTCCGCCTTTTTTTCTTTTGTCAGCATTTTTTTTATTCGCCGACTTTTTGCTTTCCTTTCTCTCTTTCTTTTTTTCCTTCCCCTTTTTTTGGTGTGGGCTTATGTCTGCTTCGACTTTGTACGGCCTAGCATCGCAGCAATGATGTTCTCGGACCGCCTTACTTGATCAAATTTGTGAATGCAAATCGGAAGAAAAAGGACACCAAGGGCCATTTTATTGAGTCATTGGGGCTGCGCGGATGGCCGAGTAGCGAGCCACTTGACTTCGACTTGCGTCCTGGCGCTCGGGTCTCATGAATCTGGTAGGGTCGCATTTAGGTCACTTTCGATATTGAGTCGCTCGGATTTTGATGGTATCGATCATGTGTGATTCCTTGTACATGGGTGAGCGGGTCAATCGCCAACATGTTCGCTTTCGATACCTCCTGGCACCTCCCCGCACCTCCTCCGATGCGTAATTCTTCGTGACTTCTTTACGCTAAACCGCATTGCTATTTATCCAAATATTTGATGCCTGCCAGTGATTTTTCGGTCATAGCATATGAAGATTTTCTGAGGACGATGCTCCATCCTCCTCCTCCTCCTCCTGTGATTGGAAGGCATGCATCTGTCGCTAGTGACTGGGCTGGGTCATCTCATTCTACTCTGGATGCGCAGTTTGAGTTTTCCATGCCTGATGATGCCTTTTCGACTTTCCAGTATCGGCGAGATGATATGCTCACAAAGGAGGTCCTTCTCGATGTCGAGATCCCTGAGGAGTATCATGTCCCTGACCATGCCCGCACGGTATATTCATAATTTTTTTTCTTTTTTTCCTTTTTTTTATTTGACTGATGCTCCTTTTTTTTCTTCTGGTGAAAGTGTCTACGATCAGAGGCTGATGGGGGCTTTGTGAGCATCAACAAAGCTACTATCACCGATGGATGATTTTTCGTTTCCGGAGCAATGATGCTACGCGCGCATCAGCGCCGCAGTTGATGATGATGATGACGATGCAGACGCTGAGATCGTAGTCGTACGACACGGACTTGCGACACCTGCGGCCCTCGAGTCGTGAGGTGGCTTTCGTGAGGAGTAGCATCTTTTGGCTATTAGCTTTTACCGCATTATTATTTCTTTTTCTTTTTTTTTCTTTTATTTGTAATTAATATCTGTATAAACATGAATTATGAAATGCAATATAATTTTAAATGACATGATAAAATAAGATGCACATTCAAAATACATGCGTAAAATAAAGCTATACCGAATTCTGTAATGGCACGCCGTATTTTAGAAATGAATTTGAAAAGAATACACCTTCCGACTTCGAGGGGCTTTTCGTGATTTCATGGGCAGGAAGAGGCGCCCGCCTCCTCCCGCGGAGAGAGTATAATGGAGCCATCTACTCATGTAGCCTTTCTTTCGATAGCTCAAGCTAAATCTTCCGTGATCGTCAAGACATCAATTGACGATCGGGGAGTAAACCGTAACACCTACCGATTTATGAAGCGTTTATCGAGCAACCGGGCATGGCACATATCAAAATCGCCATGCCCAATATTTATATGGGTGGC
>JABEVN020002100.1:0-22542 GCA_013146195.2 Codonopsis lanceolata
AACCTGAAAGAAAACAATAAATTAGAGCATAATGCATTGATGAAGTTCTTTTTCAAAGTATTGCTTCACTAAGAGTCATATGACCACACGTTCGATTAGACATTTCATTCTGTGTAAAATGTAGGAGCAATGCTGTGCTTACCAAAATACAGTTGCTTGGTGAGAAGATCACATGATTGCACTACCTAACACATCATTTGGTAACGCTTTGGTAGACAAGTTTTTATCAGCCTATTATCCTCATAATGACATTTTTATGACATCTTTATATCTGTTGGACTAAACGGTAGCAGAGTTTGACTCTGACAGAGAGTCGACCACAGAAGAAAAGCTCACCCTGGACATGCGTTCATTTGTGGCTTTTAGCCATGCTCTGTACAAAACAGCAGTTTCAATATGGAATGCAGATAAAATGAAAAAATAACTGTCATCTTTTACATTTCACATTTCTCTACTTTTTGGTATTTTAGAAGACTATGATGACTCATGTAATTCGAATTATGTAGAATGAGAAAAATAAACTATTACAGCATGAAAAAAGGAGTTTGAAGAGAAATGATGATATACACTCATAGATGGTGGAAGGACTTACTTCTTCTTCAGAATTATACGATATAACACACCCGTGCTGATAATATTCAGGTTTTTTAGTATCTGATACCCTGGAGCATCCACGTATGCAAAGATATAGTACTGCCACATATATTCTTATATCAGAAACAATGAGTCAAAGCCAGTAGTTTCTAGAAAAGTAAAGAAGAAGTCAAACCAACCTGGAGTAAATTCTTGACTAGGTAAAGTGCTGCAGGAATGGGATAAACACTAACCTCATCCACCGTTGTCCACAACCTGATAATAGATGACACAACAATCAACATTTGGAAGGTGAAATTATTCAGATAACTTGAAGGGAATTGCATGAGAATTGAAGAATATATTCTTCTATGAAGCACTTGTATGGTCTTATTACTAGCACAAATGGATGCTTTGACTCCTTCACATCTAATAAACCTTGAAAAAAGGTAAAGTGAAGGAGTCCAATCTAACCTTCAGGTAAAGAGACAGAGACTCACAACTGATATGAAACAGATTATCTGCTCCTTGGACGGCATTTAAAGGTAGAACATACGCGAAAACATGTATTAAGCTAGGCATCGGTAATAGATGAATGAGCATATGCTAACCTTGAGGTAAACCTAGAGAATAACAATATTGACATTGACATGTTATAAATATAATCCTAATTTTAATCTTCAAGACGATTAGAGATGTTCTTAAATGTTGCAGGTGACATGTCGTCCACACATGACATGTTGGACTCCAGATTCTAGTAGAGTAAATTATTAATTATGCATTTAGGGTGTATTTCTTAGGGAGAAGGAAGTAAAGATAAGCATGGGCTCTACCGCCTATTCATGTCCATGTCGTCACTTCTTTAGTGGAAACTTACGAGTCTCAATTAGAAACTTAGATATAAATGAATGATTGCTAGTTCAGAAATATATGCACATATGTATCGTTTGAGAGTAAGGATTACATTTGTACAAGAGAATAGGAAGGGACATATGTGCATATAACTGGAACGCTTTGACTCTCCAAATTGAAATCCTATATTGCAGTTTATGTTGTATCCACATTCACATACTGTATATGTCATATCAAATCTCCCAGACATCCATGACTTGCCAAGCCATCTTACTAAAAGAATTAACAAATACAAAGCCGAAGGGCATTAAACAATATTCTGAGAAGAAAAATAAATGGATGATTAAACAACATGGTTTAAAGATCTCTACAAATGTCTCTTTGGGTATGAATTACACGCATGTAACTACACAGAAATAAAACCTACAACCAGATAATTGTTGGTGTGAACAAGTGTGATTATGGTTCTGGTTGAGCAGTTGTTAAGCGTAAAGCATTGTGTCTAGAGAACTGCATGCAGAAATCAACTATGGTCCTCTCATATTTTATATCCTAAATAGGATCAGTCCAGTTCAGTTTTTAATCGGGTAAAACTATCCCATCAGGTAGTGTATCTATAAAATACATGATAAAGACAACTCTGAAAAAGATTATAGAGTTAGAAAAAAAATTGCCGAAGAATCATCGATTTTTATTTCTCTCCAAAACATGAGGAGAAAATTAGTTGTCACAAGATAATTGAAGAAACCTGTTATCTTCAGTCACACCTTCATTTCTCCATATTCTTGCCAAGGCTGCAAGTGATAGTGCACATTTCAAAGCCTCCACCTGAATCCAAAGAAAACAACTGGTTTTGGTTGACCATAAGACAAAAACTGACAAAGAATCCTTAACCAACCGAAAATAATATAAAAACAAAAGTATTATAGTTGGTCTATGGGCAAATAATTTAGATCATGCTAAGCATTTCATGTAAAGTGGATAAGACAATTTCCTCACCAAAAAATTCGCAGTTGTGACACTATACTCGTACTTTCCTGCTCTTTTTGACCAGACAATTAGAATCGCTTGTGAACTTGTAAGTATTGTCAAAGCAAACGTAACAATTGACCTAATTCAATGAGGAGAAGAAAATGAAGCTCGTATATACAGCCTGATCATTCATTTGGTCAAAGAAGATGTTATTGGAAATGAAATGACAGATGACACTTACTTGCGCTTCCACTTTGATCGGTCACCAAAGCTGCCTGCCATGGTGGGGGCAGTAGATGCAGGACCTGAAGTGACACTAACTATTAGAAGCAGAGTAATGCATACTGTGATATGAAATTTGAGACCAAGATTATAAAAGATAACATACCACCATCTAATAGATCTCTCCCGCGTAAGCTCTCGACATCGTCACCAGAAGCAACCGCATCTTTATCCTGTAAGTTATATTTCATGGATACATCAATGAAAATAGGTAAAAACTTGAGTAAGACGGTCTTACAAATATTTTTAAGTCAGATCTTCTTTACTCGACCCACCGTGTGTGGGACTCCGTCTTACGCACAGTTTTACAGGAGACAAAATATAGCAAGCAACTAAGTGAGAAAAACGCAAGCAGCATCCGAGGTAATGAGTTCTTAGACATAAAAATTGCTTGAAAAATGATGCAGAGAACAAACATAGCAAAAGTGGAGAAGAAACTCAAATACTGTAGTCCATCATTTCCAAGTGAACATAAACGAAGAGTTAATACAGAATTTAGGAGTTGCTCCAATCTCTACAATACAAATGCAGCGATAAAGAGCTTTAACCGGAAAGACAATGTAGCTATACGATAGTGACACGGAATTCCAATAAACCAAAACCCAAACGAAAAATGTGCAGTCCGAAGCAAACCTTCGCATTCGTATTATATGGAATTGTACCAATCTAGGGATCAAATTCACACAATAACACACACACACAGCGAGAGGAGAGGAGAGGTCGAACCGGATCTTTGATTCTTCTGTACTCCATGGAATAATCTGGCCGAGAAATCGGTAGAATTTTCCTTGAAACAATACTGGATGTTGGGGAAGTTAAACTAGTCTACTCTTTCAGTTTCAGTAAACATCACTCTAATCTGTGGAGATACTTCTCAGTTCTCAGCTCTCACTCCCGCTCTCTCAAGTCTCAACTGAGATAGATCGATCGATATCGATGGCCTTTGTCTGTGACTGTCTGCCGTTCACCGGAGTTAAGCGAGCCCAAATTTTGCGCTGGACTGAATAGGGTCCTGGGGGTAATCTTGTATTGAGCTGAGCCCAGTGTTTATTGTAAGCCCAACCCATTCTTAGTAAGTTGTATTCTTTGTACACTACTAGATCTTCAGACCGTTAGATGCATGTAAGACACGGTGACGATATATATCTTGAAGTGTCGAGGCGTCGGTAAGATATATTAGTTACGTAATTATGAGGGTACATTGTTTCAAGTGATAGTTGAGGGGCGCTATTCGAACTCAACTCATAATTGAGATGGGTTGTTTATAAGGGTGTTGTTTGTAATTGACTTAGAACCGTTGGATTTTACGACCGAAATCAATTGACTGAGCTGTATTGTATAGTTAACTAGTCTATTACCATACGGTTCTGAAACCGGCGGTTTTTAGAGGGCAAAAGAGGGAACCGGATTTGAACCGTAAACCGTGAAAACGGTTCACCAAATTTAATTTTTAAAAAATAATTTAAAAAAAAAACTGTTTAAACTTTGTGTAAAAAAAAACTTTGTAAAAGTGAAAAAAGGTCATTATTTGAAATATCTTTTGAGCTGCCCGGCCTAATAGGCCCAAGATACAAGTCACGTGCTCGGCACGTCTCCCCCAGTCACGAGCAGAACACGTGCATTCTAAGTTTCAAGCCATTGAGAAACGGGCAGCGACCATAAACGTGTCGCGAGCTGGGCTTCCAGCACCAGGCAAGAATGCTGAAGGCGGGGTTTACCAGGCGAGCAAAGTATGCATCAAGCAAGATTTGTCAAGCTTGATTATGAAAATAAGGGTTGTCTTGAACGTGGGCAGTTACTTCCTAGAAACTCGCCACCACCGTCATGATGAGACCGTTGTGATGAATGTGGCAGTTAATGTGCCCGTCAGGCATGCCATGATGCTTAATGGGCAGTTACTCTCCGGCACAGGCTATAAAACCCCTCGAAACAAAGGAGGGAGGTACGTGATTTTTAACACTTGGCCAAACTCTGTCAAATTGTTTACTCAGTTAACTGTTAAGCTAACTCTCACGCCGAAGGGCTTTTGCAGGGAGTGCCCTTGCCTAGTTCACTATTTTTGCTTGTTTACAGGGTTGGGCCTTGGAGATTTCAGATAGATTGAAAGCCAGATATCCAGTTAAAGAAGCTCAGTGTGTCCTTGATAAATTTGGACGCATCGGTTGGTTCCATTCTTAGAAAGCTGAAACATTTTTTCCGTAAAGTGCAATTACGTTCTTGATAATATCATGCAGTGTCGGCTATGGCGAAATCGACATTAATGGTGTCAGCAGCGTGTCGAGGAAGAAGTGCGCACGCAACACCTAGTCTTAATCTCCCACCGGTACGCGATAATCCACCACCTCATGATGCCCGCCACCTTAATCAGCGATGGGGTTTGGATTCCTTAGTCGGGAGTGCGATGGCATTTGGCACTGGCTGCACCCGGCCAATTTTTAGGAGGATCTTCTCGCCGAGGCTTGACATACTTGGGGCAAATGCACCAATGAACCTGCGGCTAATCATTGATGGGTAAGCCACCTTTGCCCGTTCAATTGGAGCCCTACTGGTTTGCTTGCGCGGCAAAGCAGTGGATCTAGAAGCTGGGGAAATCCACTTAATCGGTCTGAGTCCCTTTACAACCTCATACGACGGAATCGAAGGACAAGCCTTAGAAGAAGGCAGAGTCACGTCCTGGAGAGTTGTTCTAGCGTGCATTCTCAATTGGGACCCCGAGTGGGAGACGATTTAGCACAATATCGTCGTCATCGTAGATCACCTTCTCCACAAAGGTTGCATCCCCGTCGTCCTTGTTCACCATCACTGCGAAGATCTCATGCTCGCAATCACCGCACTCCATCTCCCAGGGAGATCTCATGCTCGCGGATTCTACACGGGACACCGATCTCTGAAGATTCGGTCCACGAAGTTCATCCGTCACATCGGTCTAGAAAAAGGAGGAAGTTGCAAATGCGGTTAAATGCTTTCGAAAAATTTAGTAGCTAATGAGCCAGTGCCTTAGCTCGCGGGTGCCCGAACACGCAGTGGCGCGGCTGTGGGCATTCTTTCAGCTGGGAGCTGGGACCACACGAGTCCTCTTGTGCCGAGGGGCAGCGACCTCTTCCTTGAGTGGTTTGCCTACTGACCTTTAATATGCAAGAGTTTGAGGATGTGAAGCGTAGAATGGAGGCATGGGGCAGGAGCAAGGCTTTGGATAGGATTTTCTAAGATGCGGCGGCTAGTCCTTTGGCCACTTGGATTGATAATGCACACACCTCAGCACAAGGCTTATCTTTCCAAATGTTAAAAAGAATATACAAAGGAAGACAAAGGCGAGAGATTGGCTGATGTCTTTTGAGTCCTAGATAGGTCTTGTCACATCAGATGAGGCATTGAAGATTCGAGCTTTTGAATGAGCAACTGAGAATGGCTTGGATGGGGAGCTCTTCCTCGCCGATCTATCAACAATTGAGGCGACATGAACAAAGTTCTTAGCATACTGGGACATTGGGAACTATAAAGACAAGAGTGAGGCTTGTCAAGGTTAGCGAGGAACAAATGAATCAACGGCCCCGATTACTTGGAGCGGTTCTGAAGATGCTCGGCAAGTTTACGGATTGAGTAGGAATCACTTTATGTTTTAGCTTGAGGTTTGCTTTCGAGGAGAAGGGGGATTGAGATCGGAGTTGAGCATGCGGAAGCCCAAGATGCAGGCTGAGATGTTAATGTGAGCTCGAGTATGTGAGGGGAGGCAGCGAAGAAGAAAGAAGGCGAAAGAGAGTCGGGGAGCTGGGGTTAACCAGGTAGTCTTGGCCGTGGGGTGCGTGGTGGTAGTTATAATAGGAGTAAGTCGCGATATGATAGCCTAAGGAGTTTGCAGTGATCTCACCCCGCAACACAACATTAGGAGGACATAATGTACGAGGTCCGAGATGAGCTTCCTCGCCCACCGCGCTCGCATGAACCTGCCAGATTCCAAGGATCGGTCTAAGAGGTGTGCCTATCATGATGATTATGGGCACACAACGGAGGAGTGTTGGCCACTGAAAAAGGTCATTCAGAAGTTGACTAATGAAGGCCGGTTAGACCGGTTCAAGAGAGATGAAGGGAATAGGGGGAATGTTCCCCGAAGAGATGCACCCCCGATCAGAGGGGTAATAAATATAATTATGGATAAAGAGCCCACACCAACTCAGTTCGGCAAGCAAAGCTATTCTTTATCAAAAGTGGTAAATCGCCTGACCACTTTGCAAGCAGGAGAGGAGACAATACAGTTTACTCGTAGTGAGTTGGCGAAGTAATCGCGGGGAACAATCTTTGATTGTCTCGCTTTGGTCGATGGTTGGGTTGTACACGAATCTTGGTGAATCTTTGGAGCTCGGGGATGTGATGTACTACTCATGCTTTTAAGGCTTAGAATTGAAAGATGACCACCTTAAGCCTTATGCGGGGACTTTGGAGGGCTTCACCAATTATAAGGTACCCGTAAAAGGTACAGTCGAGCTAGAAGTTTTCATCGGTGAAGGCAGCCGTACTCGAGCAGAAAAAGTCACCTTTATGGTGATTGACTTGAAATCCCCCTACAACATCATTTTAGGGGTACCGAGCATGACTAAGTTCCGAATGGTCGCTTCCATTCCTCACCAGCGAGCTAAGTTCTACACTGATCAAGGAGTGGGGGTATTGAAGAATCAGCCTCGGGCAGTGCTGGAGTACATACGGGATAGTCAGAGGAAGAAACAGAAGTTGACCTTGGAGGATGGTGAGCAAAAAGTTACCATCAGCACCAAGGAAGAGTCTCATGTAACGGTGGGGCCTTCAACTGTTGCTATGGTTAGCGAGGCTTGGAACAAGATGAACAGCGTGGTCATGAGAAGGATACTTGCCCTTTGCCAACATTGGGGTCGGGGGGACAAGTCGAGCAGGCTGTAGATATAAGAAAGGCACCGGATGAACAAGAAGATTGGGGGGAGGTCGCTTGTCCTTTCTTGATTTGGGTCGGGGGGCAAAGCAAGGGTGGATATGGTTTGGGTCACTTGATGCGGCTAAAACTCGGTAGGCCGAGGAAGAGGAAAAAGTGGAGTGTGATACGCTCCAAATGCGGGATGAACCGGAATTTACAGCTCAATACGAGCTTGAAGAAGTAGTCATTAACTCTGCTTACCCCGAGCAGGAGATAAAAATTGGCAAGGCACTATCAGCTGAGGCTCGGGCTAATTTGGTCAAGCAGCTCTAGGAAAGCTTGGATGTGTTTGCGTGGAGGCCAGAGGATATGCAAGAGGTGAGCGAAGATGTTGCAGTTCACTGTCTTAGTGTGGATCCAGCTTTCAGGCCAATTCAACAGAGGCCCAGATTGTATTTTGCAGACAAGGACAAGGCGATCAAGGAAGAGGTAGATAAATTGCTCAGTGCGGACATTATTGAGGAGATACACTATCCGACCTGGCTAGCTAATGTGGTCGTGGTTAAAAAGTCAAATGGAAAATGGAGGATGTGTGTGGATTTCATAGACCTCAATAAAGCTTGCCCGAAAGATTGTTACCATCTTCCTCGCATCGACAAGCTGGTGGACGTCATAGTAGGCTTTGAGTTCTTGAGTTTCATTAATGCATATTCGGGGTATCATTAAATGCATGTTCAACGACGATGGTTAAGGCAGAAGCAGTTAAGACCTCCTTTACAATTAATGATATAGTTGGATATTTTTTTGTCATTCTCGCCCACCACTTTAAAATATCAAAATTTTATATAAGACCGAAATTAGTTGATAAATATAAATCAAATTCTAATGTATTTTCATTGCCTCGTTTTTGAGTTCTTGTATTAATAAAATTATCTACCCAAGAAAAAGGGTCATCGCTAAGTTGACTACTATTACTAGTACCTACATTTTCATTACTAATATCAGTACCATAAAATTGTGTTATATTTTTTAAAAAGTACATATAAAATATTTTTAATTTTATTCGAAATATTTATTAGATTTTGAATAGAGTCATTTGAAAATAAGTCAACGTCATCGAGGAATAAATTATCATAATAGTATTTTAGCATTGCTTCTAAACCATCTTGTCCTACTCTAGGATCTAATATTTTAGCTACTAAAAACAATGGTGGAATGTTCAAAAAATATTTTAGTCATTTTATTTTCATATTAGCAATACATTCACCTAAAATTGGGCAATCTTCAAAATGTTTAAATATATAATTAATTTTAGCACAATGTTCTAAAACCAATACGGAAATAGGATAATAATAACCGGATAATTATTCGCTAGCGTCGTTAAAAACTTTCAAAATCATCTTTAAATTTTCACAAACATCTCATTGATGAAGAAATATTAGAAGAGTGTAATCTATCGATTGAAAAAATGCACATAATTGTTCCCGGTGTTAATAAGATTCATATATATATATATATATATATATATATATATATATATATATATATATATATATATATATATATATATATATATATATATATATATATATATATTGTTGTCTCATCAAAACTGATATTATATTTCTAATTGGTTTAACTTCATCACGTAAAGTCGTCAAACCATCTTGCACACACAAATTTAAAATATGACATATGCATCTAACATGGAAAAAATTACCACCAATTGATGGTTGACAAAATAAAATGAGTTTGAGTAAAGTAGCAGTATTATTTGAAGTAATACAAATCCAATTGAAAATATTTTTTTTATCTAAACTATATTCTTTTAAAACATTCATAATTTTTGCGAAATTACGAGCATTATGTACAGTATCAAAGTTTTTAAATCTAATTAATCATTTTTGCATTGTCCATGAGTTATCAATCCAATGACATGCAAGTGTTATATAATCATGTCGTTGTCATTTATCACTTCAAATATCTACACATATTGAAACTTTTTTGTAATAAATTTATAAACATAGTTGTTAATGTTTTTTTTCCTTCTAGGCAAGTAATTTTTGTGTCACGAGTAACCATATTCCTATGAAGTTTTTTAGCGGCGGGATTCAATGACAATTGTGCAAAATTTTCCCATAAAACATCATTTACAAAACTAAACGGTAGACATTTAGCACAAATCAAATTTACCATTTGTTTTCTATACATAGCTTCGGTAAATTTAAATAGAGAAGACGTACCTTGTTGTGGTGAACCCGTAACTTCTTGGATTTGTATTTGACCTTCTTCCATTCTCATCTTGTCGGGATGCTTGTTCCTTATGCGCTTCTTATATGTGTCGTATCCATTTCCAGTTTTGAAGTTGAATGTGGCGTTGCAATAATTGCACGTGACTAGATAATTGAAAGAACAATAGTAGCTAAGATTCAAAAAATCTGTCAATGCAGTTCGTGATGTAGCTTGTACTGTAGCTACACTCGGAAGTGCATTCACTAGAAATTCAAAATATGTAAAACAGCGGAAGACTTAAATTAAAGCAATAATAAACACATATGTTTACCAAACAATCTACAAACTTATACTTGTAGATCCAGCCTTATGACCAAAAAGATTTCACTAAAAAGATGGAGTGTTTTAACAAGACAAAATGTGAAATCACTAAAACCAAAACTCTCGCAAGACAACACATCTTGGAGAGCAAAACCCACAGAAAACAAAGGTAGAGAAAACGTGAGATTAAAAAATAAGCTTCATAGAAAACTAGGAAAGCAACTACAGTTCCAATGTAGTTCCTGATGAAGCTACACTCCAAGCTTTGTCCAAATTTCAGCAACAGCACAGCTTTCTGAATTTTCTCTCAATTTGTATTATATACGCTATTTCGTATTCTGCTCTCTCTTGTCTTGTATGTCCTTCTTGTACGCCATGCTCTATATTTATATGATGGTGGAGACCTACAATCTAATTAGGAAATAAGAGATCTGAGTATCTAAATGATTAGGAAATAAAGAAATAGTTTCCATAATCAATTAAATCACATTTATTACAAAGATCTTGTTACCAAATATATAAGGACTCTTAGAGAGTATTTAGGAAGAGATTAAATATGGTAATGTCTTACCAAAACTTTAGGACCAAGAAATATTAAAACAAGATAAAAAATATGACATGTCTATTTTACCCTTACAATAATCCTTACCTTCAAGATGCTTCTTTGTATAATGCAACGTAAATATATCGGATTGTCCCGTTGTTCGATCTTTTGTTGTTGTTCCACCTTGAATTCGACCTCTTTTTGTTCCACCTTGGCCTTCAGTTTGAGTGATACTCTCTTCAGTGCGAGGATGAGTTCCGGAGGTGTGGGGATTAACCGGCTCATCACCCATTGGATTGTTAACATCATACTCGTCATTGCTAAAATCTAAACTAATTGGCGTGACTAAATTTTGTCAAAAAGTATCTTCAGGACCAACTCTTCTCGGCTTGGGGATTTGGGGTCCTTGGGAAGCTTTGCATTTTCCCTTGTTCATGCCGGATCGAGAAGAAGACATTTTTTTGTAATAAAGTAATAAAATAGCATAATAAAATGTAGTTAATAGTATAAATTAACAACTAATTTTAAAAGTAGTAATTAACAATACGTCAATAACTAGTAAGTATAATATTAAAATTAATAACTAGTAAGTATAATATTTAAAAAATTAATAAATATTAAAGTAATTTAATATTAAAGTTAATAACTAATAACGAAAATAATAGTACTTAATAATAATATATATAATTAAAAACATAATTAATATAATTGATGGTACTTAATAAATATTGGAGAGCTGTAAAAATGTAATTCATATAATTTACTAAATAAACAATAATCAATAAAAATTAATTGTAAACTTACTAAATAATTGGAGAGTAATAACTTGATATTTGAAGTCTTGAAGAATGGAGAGATTAAGAGTTTTGAGAGAAGTGGAGAGATTAAAAGTGGGAAAAAATTGTATAGGAAGTGAGAGTATTTATAGGTAAGGAAAAAATGAAAAAATGAAAAATAAAAATTTCTTTTCATAAAAACAGCAAAAAACGATAACAATACCGTTATGTCGCCTCCTTTCATCTGGGTCGTCCACTTCATTTCATCTGGGTCATCCAATTCAAAAAATAGTCATTTTCAAACTTACTGTCAGAACCGTGAACCGTCGGTTCACGGTTCACGAATCCGGTTCCAAACCATTGGTTCAACCAAATCCTAAATATACGAACCTTTAGTGAACCTCCGGTTCTGATTCACTTGAAGACGGTTCTGGTTCTGGTTCCGGTTCGGTTCATTCACGGTTCGAACCATGAACCTTAAACCGATTGTGCACCTCTAGATATAGGGCTCGTTTGTCACGGCTGGTGGCTTGTGACTTATAGCTAATTAATATCTTAGACTGTTAGCCGAATGACTTATCATTGATTTGATGATGATTTGTTTGTTACATCTGATTAAAAGCGGCTTATGAGTATATATTTGTTAAATACGTTGAAACTTGTTTATTCACAACAAATTGATCATAAACCCTAAATTTTTAAATCATATAGTCTCTGATTAAGGAAAAAAGTCTCGTCTTTATCTTTAAAAAGTCAACATGGGATAATATTTAATTAATATGGAGTATTTATTTGCTTAATCATACTTAAAATAATAAATAAACACTCCTGCACCATTAGTATGTGTATTCTTTTACTTTTGCTTTTATTATTTCCTTGCCAAATGTTTAATGTGAATAGTCAAATATGCTGATGTTAAAAAGTTTACCCTATAACAAAATGAATAAATAATTTATAATATTTCTTACCCCATATTAAATGTTTATTTTCTTAAAAAAATATTAAAATTAGTATTCTTAGTTCTTTTTACGTATTTATGAGAAAAGGGTAAAATTTTAATAATTAAAAGTTTATTAATGAATAGTTAGTCTTTTGTTTTCAAGAAACTAAAGAAGCTTAAAATTTTGGCTTTCTGGCTTTGACTTTTTAATGCATAAAGGGTGTTGTATCTAACTTATTGGGTTCCTACAGTGACCAAGAAACACTGTTAGCTGATTATCTCTATACCTAGGTGATATACTAGCAACATTTTCGACGTACAAACATCGAATAGGGCCAAGCTCGGTTAGTTGGTCGCCGTTCGGAGTTGGGCTCTGCCCGCTAGGCAGTCGTCCAGATGCTCGCAAAAGGCAATAGGGGACATGCCCGCTCAAAGCCTTGGCAAGATCCAAGCACCTAGCCCGGGGAACAGCGTTTCCCCGAGAGCTCAAACTCAAATAATCTGTCCGCTAAATTGACTTTATTAATTCTGAAATATTATTTGCACAGTATGCATGATCGCACTTAGCTAATGATTGCCCAAATTTTCTGCTACCTATGTTCGCTCATTGAGCACATACACATGCATACATTTACTAATCATTTGAAAGAAAAATGCAAATAAAAAAACAACGGTTGGTCAAAACAAAATTCCCATTAAAGTTCGAAAGAATTATATCAGAGAAAACAAAAATATCGCCGCCCAGGCCGGGCAGAAAAATTCTTAAACCTAAGCTTGGTTCGGATGAGGCGGAAGACTCTCTGAGGTCGCTTTATAAAGCTCCTCGTACCGGGCGTTCAGCTCTTTGCGGACATCCTCATCCGCAGCGACTTTTGCGTCAGCCTCTTAAACAAACTGATTGTATGCCTGATCAATCTTCTGTTGTGCTTGCAAGGCTTCGTGCGAGCATACTTTGACGTCCATAGACGTTGGGGGAACCCAAGGCTTCCGCTTAATGGCAGCATCGTCTCGGGTAAGGGAAGCCAACTCTTCCTTATTATATGGGACGAAGTGATGGAACAAGCGGACAATCTCATCAAACGGGTTAAGAACGACCTATTCAGCCATGGTCAGCATGCTCACCTCGCTGTGACCAGCGAGCATCCGAAGAATATGGTTTATGCCATGGGCGTAGTATGGAAGAATTTCTTCATCCACTGTAGCCTCATATGCATCAGAGCTTTTGAACTCCTTCAACGCTGCCTCCTTGGCCGCTGACAAGCTTCTCCGAGAGCCGGGTCACAGTCGCTCCGTCCTTGACCGCTGAACTTTGAGAGCATCACACTCTGCCTGCAATTGTGACCGATGCATGGACAATGCCTCCACTGAAGTATGTTATTTCTTTAGCTGGTCCACGAGCATAGTTTTCTCAGAGGCCAGCTCCCCCGTTCTTAACGACCAGCTCAATGTTCCGCGCGAGCAGCTCCGCCTCTCTCTTTTTAGCCGCGACCTCCTACTCCTTCAACTTATCGGCCAAGGAAGAAGCTTAATCAAGCTTTTTCTTTAACAAGCTCTCCCGATCAGCGCTATCGAACACCAGCTTTTTGCAAGCCTCCTTCTCGCTGTATCTATTGTAGAGGTTGGTGTAAGTGGAGGCAATATACAACCAACATAAAAAAATGGTTAGGATAAAGGCGAGCCAGAGTAACAATCACGACAAAGATAAGATTATGTAGCCATTTTTACCTCGCTTAAGCAGAGTCCAATGTGCACGAGTATCACAAGGTCGGCGATCTTCTGGTCATGCATGACATCGTCATGAGGAGCTTGTTTGATGACGCCTTTGCCCACCAAGTCAGCACAACTCTCGCGGGCATTTAGATCGATACCCCCGAGCATGAGGGCACCACATTCAATCTCGTTTACAAGGGACCGTGCTGCGCTAATAGTGGTGGGCATCTCAAAATCAGGTCACTTCCACGACATGATGTTGTCTTTGGGGGGCGGAGGAATGGCAGAAGTGGGCTCAGAGCCTATGTCACGATGGCGGACGGGACGGTTAAAGCGAGGAGGTGAATCCCTTTTCCTTTTACCCGCTACCTTGGCGGCCTTGGCAGAGGCGACAACAGCGGCCTTAACCGTAGGAGCTTTAGTGGCCTTGACATTAATAACACCAATGGCCTCCACGGGAGCACTAGCAGGAGGGGTAGGGACAACGTCCTTCTCAGCCGGGCTGGGAGCTTTGCCCGATACAAGTGTTTTCTTGGCAAAAGGCCAAAGGGGACCTTAGGCAAGTCCTTAGGCTCTTTGGCCTTCATATCTGCAGTCCACTGATCGACCTGGGCCCTTCTTTAGTTGATCAAAGCAAGGGACTTCATTCCTGAAATAAAGACAATTGAAGGTCAATACAATGATTGAAAACATATATGATCGAGACAAAAGAAAATCATTAAAACGAGCAAACAACCATCTCCATCTTCAAAAGCAGGGCAGCAGCTTGCCTTACAACCGAGCCACCTACACTCAAAGCATTTCTCCTTAAATTTATACCTGTGGCAGTCAGCCTAGTACGGATGAGTTACTTTGGGTTCATGTTGCAAGGGAGGCTCTACCCTGGGTAAATTTGTACGGAGGATAGCGGCCAGACAGATTCTTGGGGTTACAGACTAGCTTCTTCCAATCAAGCAGGAAGTCTTTACCCACACGTTTTTCATTTTCTTCGCGGACTCCGAGGGCCGTTTTTAGTGCCTGCAACCGTGCACCCTCTTCGGAGCTGAAGTCCCGCTTAGAAGCCTTGGGAACCTTCACGCCACTGCTTGCTGTGGGTTTTAGCGGCCACCTAACCCGTGAATCAATTACTAGAACTCTCTTGTCCCAGGCTTCAACTTTGCCCAGGACATCACTCAAGATTCTTAAAAGGCTCGAGTTGGACCTAATCCCGATCCGACCACCAGTACTCGGGCTAAAAATGAAGAATTTGCGGAATAGGTACATGTCCGTCTCAAAGCATAACAAGCGGTAGGCCACCGTATAGGCCATGATTTCCCGGCCAACGTTTCACATCAGGTCACAAGGCATGGCCTTGTCTCGAGCAAAAAATCTACAAAGAATGGCTCCAAAGGAAGACGCAATCCCACTCTGAAGAAATCGACAAAAAATAAAAGCCCATCCCCTAGCTCGTGGGACAACTCGATGTCACCAAAGAGGTCCATTTTCTCCGTCCTGTAATCCTTGTCCACGCCGACAGAGGTGAGCCAATCAGTCACCTTGATCGCGGTATTTAGTGAGGCCCAGTGTGTAGCATATTGACTCTCATCGGCATTTATCGACCAATCGGGCTCGCTGGTAAAGGAAGTGACCTTATCTTTTGACTGGCCAAAAATTTTTCTTCTTCAAGACAACGGGACATCAGAGCTCGCCTCACCCGATTTTGAAGCCTCTCAGTGGCCTCCTTTGCTCGGAGCATATCTCTTCAGCTTGAGGCTCCTTTCCCTCAACTAGCTGTTCGGGGCCATGCCCGCCAGCGGCCTCCCTGTCCCCTACACTTTTCTCTCTAGAAAGGCCATGCACGCTGGAGGAATCCGCAACCTCAACTATGGGAATAGGAACACGCTCATTGGTGTCCTCACTGGCCACAGACTCATCACCATCCTCTATTTCGACATCTATGGAAGGAGTCTTCTCGCTACTCAACGGATCATTTTGTCCGCCGTAACTGTAGGCTTCTTTCTCATTGTCCTAGCACTCGTCGCAAGACATTTCTACAAACAGATCGAGGAAGAAAAGTCAAAATCTGCCCGGGTAACAGGCTGTGTGCAAAGGAAAAACCCTAAGTTTAGGTACACCAAGGGGCCATGCCCGCCTAGCGAGCAAGACCTTTTTGGTCTTTTCCTCGATCTCTGCCTAAGATCCGGTTCTAATCCATGAATCCTACCCAGAAACGCATAAGGGAGAAAGAAAAGCCCAAAAACTAAAAGAAACTTAAGAACATGAATACTTACTGTCAAGAGGCAATTAGATAATTTCTTCGCAAACAAAAACGATTGGGACCTCTGAAATCTGGAAACAGAAGCAGCAAGATCGACAAGCATAGTCGGAATCTGAAAACAAGGCAGTCGGAGCCTGAAAATCTACGGCAACAGCAGCTACATCAAGTCTTGAACTAACTTTCTCTCTCTAAAAATTGTGGAATCGGTAAAAGAATGAAGGAGATAAGGAGTTGGCTTTATATAGGCAAGAGTTTTGAGTTTTTTTTTTGTTGAAAACACAAGCTCCAATTAAACGGCCTTTGCAATGGTTAACATCATGAGCTGCACGCTTGCATCAATCGGACGACCCAAGACTAATATGAACAAGGATCGAGCTTTGACAAAGTTATAAGGGTGCATGATGTCTAAGTGAGAAAGCCTCAAGGGTAGTGTGTGTAACATTGTGTAAGGTTGTTATGACAATTAGTGTTAAGGTGTCACTATTATATATTGGTGATGTCATTAGGTTGTTAAATCAGACAGTGACTTAGATAATTTTTTTGATGTGATATGGCAAAATCACAGCTTGGGTCGTCCGTGTGTTGGGTTGGATATCTGGGCTTGAATCTGCTTCCTTGAACCTAGTTGAGAACACAGAAAACCTGAGTGGAAGTGCAAGGCAGGGCCTTGCGAAACCCATTCGGCGTGAGAGTAAGTATCGTATGAGAGAGAGTCTAGAAGCAATTTGACAGAGTGCCTAGGCTCAAGGAAGAATGTGTGTACCTTGTTTAGGGTTAAGGAAAGATATTTATAAGCCCCCAATGTCATTGAATCCATCTAGGATTTAGTTTCCTTAGATATCCAGTCAATTAAGGGGAGAATCCCTAAATTGTAAGCGTGATAAGCGACTGGCCGCGTAAATGTAGGAGCAGATAAGGTAAGTGTCCTGCTCGGATAAGGAAACTTTTGACTTGTCTTGGAGAGCAAGCTTCCGGAGTTTCATGCTCGACGCATGCAGAGCATGGCTCGCCTATTTAATATTTAATGCATCCGATTTGATCCCGGGCGTGGCCCTAGACAAGGCCGTGCTCGACCAGGTTTGAACGGGATGAACCTAATTCTTTGCTCGGTGTGAGTGAGGTCCCTGGCATGCCCCCGGCCTGACAGCAAGGCCTACGCCCGATCGTTTAAACGCAGCGTCGTTGGTTGGTACCTCAGTTGCTTTGTCCGCTTGGCTGGCGGGCCCCATATTAATTATGCTCGTGACCGGCACGTGATGCTAACCCATGCTTCGCTCGTGATCCGGCCTCAGCCGGGCACATCATGATGTATATATTTGTTCAGTCTATTTGCAATTGAATAATAAGAAAGCTAATGAGAAACACATTATTCTCACTCACATATCTCATCTCCAGTTTCGATTTCTTCTTTCATGTCTTCCATTTCTTATACTATCAAATTCATAATCTAATACATCCCACCATTTTTCCCCCATCAATTCATCACAGAAAGTAATAATTACAGAACAAGAATTTTATAATTCATCAACAAAAAATGTTTTTTTCTACCATTACATTCTAAATAGTATTTTTATACAACTTTCTTTACTATTAATAGTGTAAAAAGGAAAAAAAAAAAAGGAAATTAAAAATTATTTTATCATTATTATTTTTTGTACTTTCTAAGCATTTTCCTTTCTATTAATATTATTGTTAATCTACATATTCAAAAAAAATGTTATTTTTTAACAAATTCATAATCATCTAAGTTTTTTTTTATTTTGTAACTTGGCGGGCCTACCTGTCTCGCCCCCTCGCGCGGGATCAACTTATTTCATTCACCTCCTATTAGTTCATATTAGTTTTTTAACTCATGCATTAAACACACGTCAACAAAATCGTACATAAACAAAATAAGGAGGATCAGTTTATTACACATAATTATATCACTAATCATTATAGATTCTAAAAAAATTTCTTATACACAACATTTGTTGTCTTATTAGTTGGTTTTTCATCTTCACTGCATATTAATATCTTCAAACCAAAATAATTTGTTACTCTAGAAACTACGACATACAACTGTCTATGGCTAAATACTGGTTTTTTTCTTTCTAAAGAAGACATGCGTACAATTATTGACTTTGAAACTTGTTAATTGTCATTGCATATGATACCAACAATGTAAATTGTCTTCTCTATAACTTGAAAGACAATCTTACATCGGATAAATTAATGACAATCTTGGGATAAAAACATTTTCTCCAACATTGCTTCCTTTCAAAAATTTTGTTTCAACAATGTGATCCCTAAAATTTATGATGATTAGTCTTGTTCCATTGCACAATCTTATAGCATGGTCAATGTTTTTCAATAGTATTACTGGAACACTAATTTTAAGTGTCAATTCATGGCCTGACAATCCCAAACATTTTATACTATTCAAAAACTCTGTATAATAAATGTCTTCAAACAAACTTAAATTTTTTTCGCCATTCAAATAGAATGTGAACTCAAATAAGTTCTTCCTTTTGAGTGATTACTTTTATTAAATTATTAGTTTTTGTGCCCGTGCCCATGACACGACGCGAGTAGGAAAAATAAATTAATATATATTTTAATCATGTTTCAAAAAGAGTCTAAATTTGTGTTTTATATATTTTTCATTAAATAATTAAAAATGTATTAAACAATTAAAAAAATGGTCTTAACAATATTCTTGGATATATCGACATTTATTCGAATACTGACACGTCCCATAATTGAGAACGATGTATTAAAAAATATATTAAAAATTAAAATAAAAACAGTAATAAAAACAATTTTTTTCTTTTAGAGTGGTTTTAACAAAATAAAAAAAACGAACATATTTTGTAAGAAAAACTGAAAAACCCAATAAGGGTTGTGCGGGGAATAAATTACAGCCCGTGCCCGTAGGAAGAATAAATCAATATATATTTTAATCATGTTTCAAAAAGAGTCTAAATTTGTGTTTTATATATTTTTCATTAAATAATTAAAAATGTATTAAACAATAAAAAAATGGTCTTAACAACATTCTTGGATATATTGACATTTATTCGAATACTGACACGTCCCATAATTGAGAACGATGTATTAAAAAATATATTAAAAATTAAAATAAAAACAGTAATAAAAACAATTTTTTCTTTTAGAGTGGTTTTAACAAAATAAAAAAAACGAACATATTTTGTAAGAAAAACCCAATAAGGGTTGTGCGGGGAATAAATTACGGCCGTGCCGTGCCCATAGCACGGCCGAGTAGGAAGAATAAATCAATATATGTTTTAATCATGTTTCAAAAAGAGTCTAAAATTGTGTTTTATATATTACAGCCCATGCCCGTGCCCCAATAGATTAACTTGGGTGCTCCTCGAGTAGGTGCTAACAATATCATGTACCACTCTTTTGTATCTTTTCACGCATTACTAATTAGAATGAGACATGTGGCTTATTTTCGTGATAGATTTTTAACGCCTTTAAGCTAATGAGTTTGAAAAAAAAAACAAATTAATTTAAATTTTGATTATAGAAAAAAATAGCTTTTGCTTGTTGATGAATTTACAATAATTTTTTTAATTAGTATTCCTAATATTTTTGAAATCAAATCTAAATAATTTTTTTATTTTTTTTGTTCACCTTAGCAAGAATCTTCTTACCAAAAAAATCACATACATATCTTAATTTTAAACTGTAAAAGGAGGAGAAACCCATTGGAATTGGAAGACGCGAACTGCCGGAGAAACACTCGGAAAGAAAAGAGGAGTTGTAGTTGTATAGGGAGAGGGGGACGCAGATGGACCGTTTGATATAAAGTAAAATAATCAATCTCAGTCGTTTGATATAAAGTAAAATAATCAATCTAAGCCATTTGATATAAAGTAAAATAATCAATTTAAGCCGTTCTTTATTCACTGACCTCTATTGTATAATAGATATTTGTATTTTATGAATAAATAAATAAAAATCCGAGAAAAAAATAAGCTAAAATCAAAATAACGAAATTATTCTTACCGTTAACAGTTATTTTTGTTTTGTAAATTATTTTGATTTTAATAACTTCCTTTTTTTTGTTTTATTGACTTCGTAACTATTAATTTTTGTTTTATTTTTAAAAATTATTTTTACGGAAAAAATTTGTTCCATAATTTTTTATTATTATTTTAATAACCTCAGTTTAAATTGTTTTGTTTTATTGACTTTGTAACTATTATCTTTGTTCCATCAAATATTTTTATCTTACTAATGCATTTTTGTTTTACCTAACTATTGTTAAGAATTTGTTTTAAACTTTTGTTCCGTAAATTATTTTTATAATTTTACTAACCTCAGTTTAAATTATTTTTGTTTTATTGACTCCGTAACTATTATTTTTGTTCCATCAAATTTTTTTATTTAACTAATGTATTTTTGTTTTACATAGATATTTTTAAGAATTTGTTTTAAACTTTTGTTCCGTAAATTATTTTTATTCTTTTAGTAACCTTAGTTTAAATTGTTTTTGTTTTTATTGCCTTTGTAACTATTATTTTTGTTCCATCAAATATTTTTATTTTACTAACGTATTTTTTTTACATATATGTTTTTAAGAATTTGTTTTAAACTTTTGTTCTGTAAATTATTTTATTTTACTAACCTCCAAATTAAATTATTTTTGTTTTGTTGATTCTGTAACTTTTATTTTTATAGTGGTTTGTTCCATAAATTATTTTTATTTTACTAACCTCTTATATTTTTGTTTTCTTGACTCTGGAACTATTATTTTTTATTTAGTTACTATTTTTTATATTTAAAGAGAGAAAAATGTTTAAACATATTTAAAAAAGAGAAGATGATGGTGATGAAAGAAAAAATATGAAGGAGACGAAAGAGATAAAGAGAAATACAACCAAAAAAGATAGGAAAGAGAAAGAATGAAATCGCAACTCAAAAGTCAATAATTCAAAAGTGAGATTTTGGAATGAGAAATCCACCCTTGTTGATGTAGCAAAATCTTGACTTGGTAGTCTATTCTGCTGGGTAGGATATACGGGCTTGTAGGCGCTTCCTTGAACTGGCGAGAACACGTAAAACCCAGTGGAAGTGCAGGGGGAAGGCCTCGCGAAACCTCCTCTGAGGTAAGTATCGGTGTATGAGAAACGTAATGAGCTCAAGGAAGAGGCAGAGTGTATGAGCGTGCCTTTGTGGTGTATGGCGGAGGAGTATTTATTGGCCTGGTGTGGTTGAATCCGGTAGGATCTGGTTTCTTTAGTTATCTTGTTCCCTGAGGTGAAACTCTGAATATCATGGTGATATCTGACCGTAGCGTTATATCGAGACGGATAGGCAAGTGTCACAACACAGCATGGTAACCTTTGGCCATGTCTTGGCGGGCAAATCCAGCGATGTCTTACCTTTCGGTTTGGGTGGCGAGCAAGGCCACCGCTTGCTCGCCTGTGATGGGTGATGCTGAACAAGTTACAATTCCAGGGAGGCCACAGTCGGACGGGCGGGGCTGTGTCCCACGGTTGGGTCGGGAACGTCATGCTTTCGCTGTATGGGGTTGCTCTTGCTACGCTCGCTGGGCTATGGGCCTTCAGAGGCTATGCTCGTGATCGACACGTGATGGTAGCTCGTCTTCTGCTTCGTGACGGTTGGGCTAGCATATCGGTGGCCCCAGCCGTGCTGGCAGTATTCATGCTCGAGGCGGGGGCGTCTGAGAATGTTATGAGTTGCTGCAACTTATTTTTATATCTTATGAATTCGGTGATGCCAATGATCGGTGAAGCTTCCTTTGTAGGGTTCAGGCTTTGTACAAGCTGTCGGCGGGCGTGCCGAGAAACCTTTCAGTGGTTACAGCGGAGAGGAGGGGCAGGCGCGCGTGGCCATGAGAGGTGGCCAAAACGGGGCGCTAGTCAGGGACGGCGCATTTAATGCGTGTGCGTGGGTTTAATTGCAGTGCTTGTCTTTTCGGCTTCAGGCGATCTCGAGGTTTCCTTTCTATTTAAGCGGGCGCCTCGCCCATTTGAGCTTCTTGTTGCTCGAGAGATTTTTAGAGAGAGAGAAAAGAATAGAGAAAAGCTTTGCAATTTTTGGTACCGATTTCGAAGTCGTCCCGGTCGTAGGTCGGATTCTTGCTTGCATACTTTGACTCCGCAGGCGGACTTCCTTGAACTTTAACGAGTAAGTTGCTTCTTCTCGGCCTTTATTTTCCTGTTTGTT